>CABHPP010098275.1:0-21806 GCA_902168425.1 Peromyscus attwateri | reverse complement strand
TATATATATATATATATATATATATATATATATATATATATATATATAAAACAATTTTTTTATTAAAAAGATTTTTTTCTTTTACATACCAACTTGTTTCCTCTCCCTTCTCTTCTCCTGCTCCCCCACCTACCCCCATCCCACTCCTTCCTCATAGAGAATAAGGCCTCCCTTGGGTAGTCATTGGGGAACTTTTTAAACATATCTCTGTATCTCTGTCCTATCTTCCTCTTTTGCCCCTCATCATCCACTTAACTTCCATGCCCCCTTGCACTGCTTAATTTTTTGTTGATTTTAAACAGTCTCTGATCATCTTGAAGGAGGCAACCTCAGTTATGAAAATTCCTCCATTAGATTACCTGTAGGCATTGTATATTGCACTTTTTGATTAATGAATGATGTGGGAGGGGTCAGCCCTCTGTGGGTATTGCCAAAGTATGGGCAGGGGAACTTGGGTTTTATAAGAAGGCAGGCTGAGCAAGCAACAGCCTGCAAACCACTAAGTTGTATTCTTCCACAGGTTCTTTGGTTTCTGCCTCTAGGTTCCTAACTTAACATCCTGCCCACATTTTACTTTATAATGGCTTGTAAGATGTAAAGGAAGCCATGCGATTCCTTAACAGGTATTTTGGCCATGATGTTTATCACAGTAGTAGAAAGCAAACTAAGACACTCCTCCACTTTAGTGACTTTATTTGCTTACAAAGTCAATTTTTTAAAGATTCATATGGTATTTGATGTATGCTGGGTATATTTTTTTCTCCTACCTCCCCAGGTCCCTTTCACGGACCCTCCCTTCATCATTATTGATAATTCTGCCTTTTAATTTCATATGACATAGGTCTGTATGAGTTCATCACTGATAATGCTCTTTGTCTTCCTCATCTTCACCGGGACTTTTGCTTCCTCATGTCCACTAACCCATTCTGGATTTCCCTACCCAAGCTCAGGATTAGAATAGCATTCTGATTTCTTTTTATAAAAGTGTTATGTCAGTTGACCCTTTGCATCTAATTTATAAATTATTTTGTTCATTTTATTTTTTCCACTAGCCCTTTGAACCCATTTTAAATTCAATGTTTAATGTACCAGGAAACTTTTTACTTTTTGAATTATTTCATACTACTTATAAAGTCAATCACTTATGTTGTGATATATTTGTAATATTGAGTAGATTGTTTTTTATTATATTTTCTTATTTTTTTTTATTTTCAACACATCCAGACTGCAGTTTCCCCTCCCTCGACTCCTTCCAGCTTCCTTCATCCACTCCTCTTTCATTTGCATTTCCATATCCCAGGGATATCAGCCAAACACAGCATAACAACATAAAATAAGACTAGGCACAAACCTTCATATCAAGGCAAAGTCAGGCAATCGAGTAGGAGGAAAAGGGTCCCAAGAGCAGGCAAAAGTGTCAGAGACATCCCCATTATCACTCTTAGGAGTCCCACAAAATTACCAAGCTAAAAATCTTAACATATTTGCAGACAACCTAGAGAAGTCTCATGCAAACTCTGTGATTGCTGCTTCAGTCTCTGTGAGCTCCTATAAACCCTGATTCATTGATTCTGTGGTCTGTGTTCTCTTGTGTTCTTGACCCCTCTGGCTCCTCTAATTCTTCTTCACCCTCTTCCATGACATTCTCCAATCTCCAAGGGGAGGAACACAATGGAGATCTCCAATTTGGGCTCTCTCTACTTAATATTCACTATGTGTTTCTCCATTTTCTATTTCTTTCTTCAGCTGCCAGCAGAGGCCCCTCTGATGACAACTGGGCTAGGCACCAATCTATGAGTAGAGCTGAATATCATTAAGAATTATTTTGTTGATTTTTATTTTCTAACCTAGTACTCTGGGCTACCCAGCCTCTGGTTCCTGTTCATCTAGGCAGTGTCTGTCATGGGATCCCTTTCATGGCATGAGTCTCAAATTAGACCGGTAATTGGCTGGCCTCTCCCAAAAGTTCTGTGCAACCATTGCCCCCAAAACATCTTGCAGACAGCATTTTTTACATTGATTATATGTTGAAGGATTTGTGGATGGGTTGGTGTCCCAGTTGCACCACTGGAAGCCTTGCCAGGTTACTGAAGATGACTAGTTCAGGTTCCATATGCTCTATTACTAGGAGTCTTCCTAGAGTCACACTTGTAGATTCCTGGGAATTCTTACTGCACTGGGTTTCTGCATCGCCCCCACAAATGATCTCCAATTCTAGTTATCTCTCCCTCCCTCCTCACCTTCCTGATCCCGGCTGTTCCCACTCCCACCCATTCCCAGTCTGCTCTATTTCCCCTTCTCAGGATGATTCTTGTATCCTCCATAAGGCCCTCCTTGTTACTTGGCCTTTCTCGGTCCGTGGATTATAACATTATTATCATTTCATAGCTAATATCCACTTATAAGTGAAAATGTACCATGTTTGTAGTTCTGGGTCTGGGTTACCTCGCTCAGGATAATTTCTTTCTAGTTCCATCGATTTACCTGAAAATTTCATGCTGTTGTGGTTTTTTTTTTTTTTAGTAGCTGATTAATACTTCATTGTGTAAATGTACCACATTTTCTATATCTATTCTTCAGTTGAGGGACTGAAGGTTATTTCCAGTTTCTGTACATTGCAAATAATGCTGCCATGGACACAGATGATCAAGTGTTTTTTTTTTTTAATTTAAGAAATTTTTTATTCATTTTACATACCAACCATAGATTCCCCCCTATTTCTCCTCCCTCTCCCCCTAGTCTCTCCCACAACCCCTTATCCCATTCTCCAAAATGGTAAGGCCTCCCATGGGAAGTCAGCAAAGCCTGGTACATTCAATTGAGGCAGGACAGAGCTCCTCCCTCCTGCATCAAGGCTGAGCAAGGTGTCCCACCATAAGTAATGTGCTCCAAAAAGCCAGCTCATGCACCAGGGATAGATCCTGATCTCACTGCCAGGGACCGCCTCAAACAGACCAAGCTACACAATTGTCTCCCACATACAGAGGGCCTAATCTGGTCTCACACAGGCTCCACAGCTGTTGGTTTAAAGTTCATGAGTTCCCATGAGCTTGGTTCAGTTGTCTCTGTAGATTTTCCCATCATGATCTTGACCCCCTTGCTCATATAATCCCTATTCCCTCTCTTCGATCCATTTGTCTGCAAATTTCATGATGTCATTGTTTTTTACAGCTGAGTAATACTCCATTGTATAAATGTACTATATTTTTCTTACCCAGTCTTTGGTTGAGGGGCATCTAGGTTGTTTCCAGCTTCTGGCTATTACAAATACTGCTGCTCTAAACATAGGTGGGCAAGTGTCCTTGAGGTATGATTAAGCATGATTTGGGTATATGCCCAAGAGTGGTATCATTGGGAATTGAGGTAGATTGATTCCCAATTTTCTGAGAAGTCGCCACACTGATTTCCAAAGTGGCTGTACAGGTTTGCACTCCCACCAACAGTGGAGAAGTGTTCTCCGTGTTCCACATCCTCTCCAACATAAGCTGTCTTCAGTGTTTTTGATCATAGCCATTCCGACAGGTGTAAGATAGAACCTCAGAGTCATTTTGATTTGCATTTCCCTGAGGACTAAGGATGTTGAGCAATTCCTTAAATGACTTTCAGTCATTTAAGATTATTCTGTTGAGAATTCTCTGTTTAGCTCTGTAGCCTATTTTTAAATTGGATTGTTTGGTATTTTGATGTCTAGTTTCTTGAGTTCTTTATATACTTTGGAGATCAGCCCATCTGTCAGACGTGGGGTTGGTGAAGATATTTTTCCCATTCTGTAGGCTGTCGTTTTGTCTTATTTATTGTGTACTTTGCCTTAGAGAAGATTCTCAGTTTCAGGAGGTCCCATTTATTAATTGTTGCTCTCAGTGTTTGTGCTACTAGTGTTATATTTAGGAAGTGGTCTCCTTTGCCAATCATTCAAGGCTATTTCCCACTTTCTCTTCTATGAAGTTCAGTGTAGCTGGATTTATGTTGAGGTCTTTGATCCACTTGGACTTGAGTTTTGTTCATGGTTATAGATATGGATCTATTTGCATTCTTCTCCATGTTGACATCCAGTTATGCCAGCACCATTTGCTGAAGATGCTTTCCTTTTCCCATTGTACGGTTTTGTCTTTGTTGTAAAAAATCAGGTGTTCATAGGTGTGTGGATTAATGTCAGGGTCTTCAATTTGATTCCATTGTCCACATGATGGTTTTTATGCCAATACTATAGCTCTATAACAGAACTTGAAGTCAGGGATTGTGATGCCTCCAGAAGTTGCTTTATTGTACAGAATTGCTTTAGCTATCCTGGGTTTTTTGTTTTTCCAAATGAAGTTGAGAATTGTTCTTTTGAGGTCTGTGAGTAATTGTCTTGGGATTTTAATAGGGATTGCATTGAATCTGTAGATTGCTTTTGGTGAGATTGTCATTTTTATTATGTTGGTCCTACCTATCCAAGTGCATGGGGGATCTTCCCGTTTTCTGATATCTTCTTCAATTTCTTTCCTCAAAGACTTAACATTCTTGTCATATAGATCTTTTACTTGTTTGGTTAGAGTTACCCCAAGGTATTTTATATTATTTGTGGCTATTGTAAAGGATGATGTTTCTCTGATTTCTTTCTTGGCTGGTTTATCATTTGTATATAGGAGGGCTACTGATTTTTTTTTTTGAGTTAATCTTGTATCCCACCACATTACTGAAGTTGTTTATCAGCTGTAGGAGTTCCCTAATATTTTTGGGGTCACTTATGTATACTATCATATCATCTGCAAATAGCTAAAGCTTGACTTCTTCCTTTCCAATTTGTATCCCCTTGATCTTCTTTTGTCTTATTGCTCTAGCTAGAACTTTGAGTACTATATTGAATAGATATGGGGAAAGTGGACAGCCTTGTCTTGTTTCTGATTTTAGTGGAATTGCTTTGAGTTTCTGTCCATTTAATTTGATGTTGGCTGTCAGCTTGCTGTAAATTGCCTTTATTATGTTTAGGTATGTTCCTTGTATCCTGATCTCTCCAAGACCTTTATCATGAAGGGATGTTGTATTTTTGTTGAAGGCTTTTTCAGCATCTAATGAGATGATCATGTGGTTTTTCCTTTCAGTTTGTTTATATGGTGGATTACACTGACAGATTTCTATATGTTGAACCCTGCATCACTGGGATAAAGCCTATGTGATCATTAGTAGATGATTTCTTTGATGTGTTCTTGGATCTGGTTTCCCAGTATTTGAGTATTTTTGCATCAATATTCATGAATGAGATTGGTTTGTAATTCTCTTTCTTTGTTGCGTCTTTGTGTGGTTTGGGTATCAGGCTAACTGTTCCCTCATAGAACGAGTTTGGCAATGTTCCTTCTGTTTCTATTGTGTGGAACAATTTGAAGAGTATTGGTATCAGCTCTTCTTTGAAATTCTGGTAGAATTCTGTATTGAAACCATCTGGCTGTGGGCTTTTTGTTTGTTTGTTTGTTTGTTTGGAAGGCTTCTTTTTCCTTAGGGGTTATTGGTCTATTTAAATTGTTTATCTGGTCTTGATTTAATTGTGGTATGTGGTACTTATCCAGAATGTTGTCCATTTCTTTTAGGTTTTCCAGTTTTGTGGAGTACAGGTTTTTGAAGTATGATTTGATGATTCTCTGGATTTCCTCAATGTCTGTTGTTATGTCTCCCTTTTTGTTTCTGATTTTGTTAATTTAGATATTCTCTTTCTGCCCTTTGGTTAGTTTGGATAAGGGTTTGTCTATCTTGTTGATTTTCTTAAGGAACCAGCTTTTTGTCTCATTGATTCTTTGTGCTGTTCTGTTTCTATTCTATTGATTTCAGCCTTTGATTTGGTTATTTCCTGGCATCTATTCCTCCTGGATGAGTTTGCTTCTTTTTGTGCTAGAGTTTTCAGATATGCTGTTATGTCACTAGTTGAAATTTCTCCAACTTCTTTTTGTAGGCATTTAAAGCTATGAACTTTCCTCTTAGTACTGCTTTCTTAGTGTCCCATAAGTTTGAGGATTCTAGGAAGTCTTTAATTTCTTCATTTATTTCTTCCTTGACCCAGTGGTGATTCAGTTGAGCATTATTCAGTTTCCATGAGCTATAGGTTTTCTGTAATTTGTGGTGTTGTTGTTGTTGTTGAATTCGAACTTTAAGCCATAGTGACCCGATAAAATACAAGGAGTTATTCCAATTTATTTATATCTATTGAGATTTGCTATGTGACCGATTATGTGGTCAATTTTAGAGAAGGTTTCATGCTGAAAAGAAGGTATATTCTTTTGTGTTTGGGCAGAATGTTCTGTAGATGTCTATTATGTCCATTTGAGTCATTACATCTGTTAGTTCCCTTATTTTCTCTGTTAAGTTATTTCTCTGTCTGGCAGACCTGTCCATTGGTGAGAGTGGGGTATTGAAGTTTCCCACTATTAGTCTGTGGAGTTTGATGTGCAACTTAAGCTTGAGTAATGTTTCTTTTACATATGTGTGTGATATTGTATTTGGAACATAAAAGTTCAGAACTGAGACTTCATCTTGATGGATTTTTCCTGTGATGAATATGTTATGTCCTTCTCTATCTCTTTTTATTGATTTTAGTTTGAAGTCTATTTTGTTAGATATTAGGATAGCTACACCAGTTTGCTTCTTAAGTCCATTTGATTGGAAAATCTCTTCCCAACCCTTTATTCTGAGGTAGTTTCTGTCTTTGAAGTTGAGGTATGTTTCCTGCATATAGCAGAAGGATGGATCCTATTTTTGTATTTATTCTGTTAGCTTGTGTCTTTTTGTAGGCAAATTGAGTCCATTGATATTAAGGGATATTAATGACCATTGATTGTCAATTTTTGTTATTTTTTGGTGGTCGTGTGTGTGTGTGTGCGCGCGCATTTCCCTTCTTTGGGATTTGCTGGTGTGGAATTATCTATTGCCTGTGTTCTTCTGGGTGCATCTAACTTCCTTAGTTTGGAGTTTTCCATCTAGTGCTTTCTGTGGGGCTAGATTTGTGGATAGGTTTTGTCATGAAATATCTTGTTTACTTCTTCTATGGTGACTGAAAGTTTTGCTGGGTGTAGTAGTCAGGGCTGGCATCCAAGCTCTCTTAGTGTCTGTATAACATCTCTCTAGGACCTTCTGGCTTTCAGAGTCTCCATTGAGAAATCAGGTGTTATGCTGATTGATCTGCCTATATATGTTACTTGGCCTTTTTTTCTTTGCAGCTCTTGATATTCTTTCTTTATTCTGTATATTTAGTGGTTTGATTATTATGAGGCAAGGGGACTTTTGGGGGGGGGGTGTCCAGCCTACTTTGTGTTCTGTAAGCTTCTTGTATCTTCATAAGCATTTCCTTTATTAGGTTAAGAATATTTTCGCTGGGTGTTGGTGGTGCATGCCTTTAATCCCAGCACTCGGGAGGCAGAGCCAGGCAGATCTCTGTGAGTTCGAGGCCAGCCTGGGCTACCAAGTGAGCTATAGGAAAGGTGCAAAGCTACACAGAGAAACCCTGTCTCAAAAAAACCAAAAAAAAAAAAAAAGAATATTTTCTTTGATTTTGTTCAATATATTTTCTGTGCCTTTGAGCTGATATTCTTCTCCTTGTCCTATTTCTAATATTCTTTGGTTTGGTCTATTCATGGTGTTTCAGATTTCCTGGACATTTTGTGTTATGACTTTGTTGGCTGTAATGTTTTCTTTGACCGACCAATCTATTTTCTGTATCATATCTTCAACGCCAGAGATTCTCTCTTCTATCTCTTGCATTCTGTTGGAAATGCTTGCATCTGTAGTTCCTATTCATTTGCTCAGATTTTTCATTTACAGCATTCCCTCAGTTTGTATCTTTATTGCCTCTACTTCAATTTTCAAGTCTTGAACTGTTTCCTTCACCTGCTTGATTGCTTTTTCTTGGCTTTCTTTAAGGGATTTATTGATTTTTTTTCCCAATTTTTTGACTGTCTTTTTCTTGATCTCTTTAATGGAATTTTTCATTTTCTCTTTAAATGCCTCTATCATCTTCTTAAAGTTGATTTTAAGGTCCTTAACACCTTCTGCTTCTTTTACATTGGGATGTTCAGGTTTTGCTGTTGTATAACCACTAGTTTCTGGTGGTGCCATATTGCTCTTTATGTTGTTGAGTGTATTCTTGCACTGGCATCTTCCTGTCTGTTCCTCCAATCCATGCAGGTGGTGTTTATGTCTCAGGAAGCCATTCTTGGTCCAATCTCTTAGTCCAATCGGAGCTGGCAGAGTCTGTGTCTCAGGGAGCCACTGGGGTCACAGGGGATGGCAATCAAGTGTCTTTATGGAAGAATGGAGTTTCTTCTGTGTATAGGCACAAGAGTGATATAGCTGGGTCTTTTTTAAAAAAACTTATTTATTATGTATACAGTGTTCTGCCTGCCAGAAGAGGGCACCAGATCTCATTACAAATGGTTGTGAGCCACCATGTGGTTGCTGGGAATTGAACTCAGGACCTTTGGAAGAACAGCCAGAGCTCTTAACCGCTGAGCCATCTCTCCAGCCCCTATAGCTGGGTCTTGAGGTAGATTGATTCCCAGTTTTCTGAGGAACTGCTATATTGATATCAATAGAGGCTGTGCAAGTTTGTACTCTCACCATCAATGGGAGGAGTGTTCTCCTTGCTCCACATCCTTGCCAGCTTGAGTTGTCACTTGTGTTATTGAACTTAGCCATTCTGACATGTGTATGTTGAATATTTATCAGCCTTTTCTGATTCCTCTATTAAGAATTCTGTTGAGGCCTGTACCTGTTTTTTTCATTGGGTTATTTGGTTTATTGATGTATATTTTTTGTACCTATCTCTTGATTAGTTTTGGTTTGAAGTCTATTTTGTCATATATTAAAATGGCTACACCAGTTTGCTTCCTAGGTCCATGTGATGGTTTGAAAGAAAATGGACCTGATATGGAGTGGCACTTTTACGAGCTTCAGCTTTGTTGGAGTAGGTATGGCCTTGTTGGAGGAAGTGTGTCACAGTGGGGGTGGGCTTTGAGATCTCCTATGTTCAAGCTATGACCAGTGTGGTACACAGTGGCTTCTGCTACATGTGAATCAAGATGTATAACTCTCAGCTCCTCCAGCACCATGTCTGCCTGCATGCTACCATGTTTCCTGCCATGACATCAATGGATTATACCTCTGAAACTGTAAGCCAGCACCAATTAGATATTTTCCTTTATAAGAGGTGCCATGGTCATGGTGTCTCTTCACATGGAACCCTAACTACGTCCATTTGCTTAGAATTATTTTTTTTCAACACTTTATCCTGAAGTAATGTCTATTTTTGATGTTGCAGTGTTTCTTGTATGCAGCAGAATGGATCCTTATTTTGTATTTATTCCTTTAGACTCTGTCTTTTTATTGGGGAATTGAGTCTATTGATATTGAGAGCTATCAATGACCAATGATTATATGATTATTTTTTTTCTTGTTGTTGTGGTTGTTGTTGTTGGTGGTGGTTGTGTGTGTGGTTCCCTTCTTTTGGTTTTGCTGGTGTGAATTTTTTTTTCTGTGTTTTCATGGATGTAACCTCCTTGGGTTGGTGTTTTGCTTCTAGTACCTTCTGTAAACCTAGATTTATGGATAGAGTGATTTAAATCTGGTTCTGTCATAGAATATCTTGTTTTCCCCATCTATGGTGATTCAAAGTTTTGCTGGGTATAGTAGTCTGGGCTGGCATCTGTGGTTTCAGAGTCTATAAGATATCTCTCCAGACCCTTCTGACTTTTAGAGTCCCATTGAGAAATCAGGTGTTAATTATAATAGGTATAAATTATATGTTACTTGGCATTTTTCTTTTGCAGCTTTTAATATTCCCTCTTTGTTCTGTTCATTTAGTGTTTTGATTATTATGTGGTATAGGGACTTTCTTTTCTGGTCAAATCTATTTGGTGTTCTTTAAGATTCTGTGCCTTTATAGGCATGTACCTCTTAAGGTTAGCAAAATTTTCTTCTATGGTTTTGTTAAAAATATTTTCTGGGCCTTTGAGCTAGGAATCTTTTCCTTCTTCTATTCCTATTATTCTTAGTTTTGGTCTTTTCATACTATCCCAGATTTCCTGGATGTTTTTTGTTAGGAATATTTTAGATTTAACATTTTCTTTGACCAATGTATCAGTTTCTTCTATCTTATCTTCTACACTTGAGATTCTCTCTTCCATCTCTTGTATTCTGTTGGTGATGTCCTGTAGTTCCTGTTTGCTTACCTAGATTTTCCATTTCCAGATCCCTCCCCCCCCCCCCAGTTTTTATTTTCTTTATTGCTTCTATTTCCATTTTCAGGCCTTGAACAGTTTCCTTCACCTGTTTGTGTTTCTCCCCCTCCCCCTTGGATTTCTTGGCATTCCTTAAAGGATTTATTCATCTCCTCCATTGTTTGTGTTTTCCTGGATTTCTTTGAGAACTTATTTTTTTCTCAAGGATTTCTATCATCTTCAAAGAGTTAGTTTTATGTTTATTTTCCTACATTTCAGCTGAGTTGGAATATTCAGGGCTTGCTACAGTAGGATAACTGGGTTCTGATCGTGACATATTATCCTGGCTCTTGTTATGTTCTTGGCATCTAGGCATCTGGGTTTGAGGCAATTATAAGTTTAGGTGATTTGAGCTTGTCTTTGTTGGATGAATGCTTTTTTCTCTTGTTTTCCATTTCCTCTCTGGTCTTTTGGCCAGAGTTGCCTATTGTTCTGGTGACTATCAAGTCTTCTCATTCAGTAGGGTGCCTTCATTAGTTTTTTTTTTTTTTGCCTGTGTGTGACCTCTGAACTTCTGGGTTTCTGGGTTCTAGCATGGCCTCTGGAGTTCTGGGATTCTGGGACCTCTTTTGGACTCTGATAGAGCAGGGTCTTCTGGAGTTGTGGGCCTAGATATGGCCATAAGGAGAGGGGAGCTGCTGGAGAAAAACTTGGTCAGCTCTGAGGAAGTGTTGTTGGGGTACAGTTTAGGTCTTACCTGGAGTTCTGGGAACCAGTATGGCCTCTGGTAGATCAGGGGGTTTCTGTTGGTGTTGTGGGCTGGGAAATGGTGAAGAGGGAAGGGAGACTGCTGGGGAAAAGCTGGATGGTCTCTGAGGAGTGTTGGCTGTCTATGGGCAGGGTCTTACTTGGGGTTCTGGGTACCCATGTGGCCTCAGGTGGAACAGGGGACATCTGCTGGAGTTGTGTGCCTGGGGTTTGGAATACTAGCATGGCCTCTCCTGTGTGGCCTCTGGTACAACAGGGAGTTCTGATGGAGTTGTCAATTGGAATATGGTATCAAGGAGGGGGAACAGATGTTGCGGAAAGATGAGTAGGCTCTGAGGAAGTGGTGATCTACAGGTGGGGCCTTACCTGGGGTTCTGGGAACCAGCCTGGTCTCTGGGAGAACAGGGCCACACATTATATATTTAACCAGGTTGTAATTACACCTAACATTATGTAACTGTCTCTTGTACAAGTGCAAACACATTAAAAATTTATAATAGATGGCAATGTCCCTTGCAGGACGTTCTTTTAGTATCTTGAATTTAAATATGATAACCATTGATATTCTCTTAATAGATGTTATAACACAAATATTGGTACAAAAACCATTCTTATCAAAATACAATAGAAACACTTCTGTAAACTATAATCCTCATTTAGGTTTTACACACATACCTACTCTAGCATTGCAATTTCCCTGAGCCTTAAAATCCCTTCATCAACACTAAGTCAAGGGATATCAGCGATCTCCAACTCTTCAGCAGGCCATCTTTTGACAAATGCTTCAGCCAACCATTCAAACAAATTTTGACACCTTTTAAACTGTATGATCTTTCATATTAAACTCAGAATCTCCACTCAATGGGTCCATATCAAATACTCAGCCTAATCTAGTATTATGCTCCTTCCACCAACATCCCACACCCTTAAAATCCATTCCCACACATATTCATTATTCTTCTGCTTGAATGAATTAGCAAAATCATTAAGCTCTTTAGTAGCTTAGTGTACCTCCTTATGGACTGCACTTTCTTCCTCCCCTTTAAGAGCCTGCTCTGCCTTAAGTCTGGTTATAGATCCAGAGGCAACTATTGGTGAACCCTGAGGGACATTAGTATTATCTTGCATGGCATTTCCCCCAGAGAAAGTCATTGCACTGCTGTTTTAGCAGACAATGGGGAATAATTCCTCAGCCAAAGGTGAAAAAGGCAATATTTCAAGGGGTGGGGCTGAGGGTACTGTTTCCTAAGGTGAGATAAACCCTTGAGAATCTGAGGATTCCAAGTTCTCAGCTTCACTGGGATCCTCCAACAAAGCCCCACCCCAAGTTATATGATCCCATTCTTTACCAATTAATGCCATTACTTTAATCTTCAAAAGTCTCTGAGGCTGGGGCTTGAATTTTTGCTGTAATACAACTAGCCGCATAATGAGGACTTCAGTTTGATTTTCTGCAAATCAAGCTCTGTGGCTGCTGGAGGGAAGATTCTCTTTCAGGGTAAACTTAGAAATCTTTAGACTCTTAAGGTGCATCTGTAGCTGTTGAATTTTATCACTAAGTTCTTTGTTGTTCCTCACAGTATTCTGAGATGCTAGAAGTTGGTTGATTTTATCATAGAGCTCATTCCTATCATTTATCAATTTATCCAGAGATGCTAAGACCAGCAAACCAGCAGCATCACTTTCCTTATTTTCTGTAAATTGTCAAAAGTTTCATAAATGGGGTCACCAAATACATTGCCAGTAACAAGTGGTGAATCAGATAATCAAATGTATTTATTTATCTCCTAAATTTGGGAGTATAGTTCACACCATGGGCTTTCATTACTCTCCAAGTTCCCAGGAGAGGGACTGACAAGAGACGCTTCAGTAACTGTAGGTGTTAGTGAATTGAAAAGCCTATTCTAAATACTTAAAGAATTCATCCTTATTCTTCTGTTGTTCTAGAGCCACTTCTCATACCAAAATCTGTATATTCAGGGTTCTCTAGAGTAACAGAACTTATAGAATCTCTCTCTCTGTCTCTCTCTCTCTCTCTCTCTATACACACACACACACACACACACACAAAGGATTTATGGTAATGACTTTGAGGCTGCTGTTCAGCTAACCCAACAATGGCTGGCTGTGAACAGAAAATCTAAAAATCCTGTAGTTGCTCAGTTCACAGGGCTGGGTGTCTAGACTGGTCTTCAAAATATGCTGGAATCCCAAAGAAGTTGGCTCCAATGCCAGTGAAGGAATGCATGCACTAGCAAGGTGAAGGCAAGCAGACAATAAGCAAAAACTTCCTTCTTCCATGTCCTTATTTAGGCTTCCAGCAGAAGGTTGGGCCCAGATTAAAGGTGTATCTTCCAACTTCAACATCCAGATCAAAGGCATTTATTTATCTTCCTACCTAAAGGTGTGTCTTCCTACCTCAGAGGTTCAGACATATGTGGATTCACCAACTTCAAACCAAGTAAAATAATATCTCACAGGTGTGCCTCCCACTTATGAATTGTAGTTCATTTCAGATGTAGTCAAGTTGACAATCAAAAATAGCCATCACACCTAGCAATGCCAGAAGTTACATCTATAAAATCCCAACAACCTGACCACCCAAAAGTGCACTGAGCAAAGACAAACACATTGGAGATGTCAAAGTGGATAGGGGAAAGCCAACAGCCCTTAATCCTACAAAGAACTGGGGAATGGTGGTAGCAGGAGAAATAGTCTCCCTTGGGGAAGAGCACACTGACTAGTTATTCAATACCAAATGTTCAGCCTTACAAAAATACAGAAAAGTAATGTTATATGAGTAGTTTACTTAGGAATATATATGTGTGTGTGTGTATATATATATATATATATATATATATATATATATATAGAGAGAGAGAGAGAGAGAGAGAGAGACATATATAAATGCAATAAAAAATCAAAAAGAAGCCACAAATTTGAAAGGAGAGGATTTGGTGGGAGGAAAGTGAGGGGAAGGTTCTAATTACATAATAAATTAAAAATGTAAAAAAAAAAAAAAAGCAAAACTAAAACAAAGGAACAAACAATATCAAAAAATTCAAACTAAGACCAAAACAAAGAAAAATTATATACTTATCCAGGAAATGGTTTTAGCTTCCATGCTACAATGGCAATGATCATAAATAGGAATGAGAACTAATGTTGGCAAAAATGTGGAGAAGGAAGTCAAACACTATTCAGTCTAGATGTCCCACACAATAAATGAATAAATGGAAAAAAAGAAAACTACTGTGTGAGCCCTACAGCACTGATGTGTGATACTATTCCTGTGTCAATGACAAAGAATTCCTGGAAACAATGACAAGCATCTACTAAAGGCAGAAAAGAAGCCAATGAAAACCAAAGTTGGGAAATCAACAGTCTAATTTGGTGAACCAATGAGTGTTTTGTCTGAATGTATGTCTCTGTACCTTGTGTGTTCCTGGTGTCAGCAGAGGCCAGAAGAGAGTATTGGATGCCCTGGAGTTGAGGTTACAGATTGAGTGCCCATGTGAGGGTCCTGGAAATTCAAAGTGAGTCTTCTGAAAGAGCAGACAGTGCTCTTAACCACTGAGTCATCTCTAAAGTCAAGTTGAACAGTGAATTTTATTGGGGTGACAAGTCTGGGTGAGGGGTTACTTATAGAAGCACAAAGGACTTAATGACAGCTGCATCACCCTGTGAGGGTGATGGCTAATGGAGATGAAAACCTGAGGATCTCTGCACAGCTTGTAGGCAGCTCAAGGGAGGTTGGAAGTGTGTATTTCAAGCCACTCACTACCTCCTCCAGGCAGCTTGTGTTGTCTTGTCTGGTCCAGGCAGCTTGACTGGTGTCTGTTTCATGGCTGGTCTGAGCACCTTCTGTGTAGCTCAGTTTGTCTGACAATGTCAGCAGTTCTTACCAATTATATATACACTTGAGGGCTTGAGACAGGAAGGCATGAGTGAATTTTGCCAGTTTCTGTGAGTTCCTGAAGGTAATGAGTTCTTTATTTCTGAGCTTAAGGAGCTTATCTATAGGACTGAATGTATCACCTCCAGTTACAGTATCCCATTAGTTTATTTCCTTCAAATCCTTGCATTTTAAAGAGCTTTCTCCAAGATGGAGGGGTTTCCTCTCAGAGAAAATTGGTACACAGTAATCACTCCTGCCTATGCACTCCAAGAACTTGGCATCTTATCACTAAGCACTTGCTCAACATGCTCATTGCTGCTTTTTTCCCCACACTAATGGAATCAACTCAGCTATCCATCAACTGACACATGGGTAAATGAATTGCTATACACATCTACAAAGCTGTGTTAGTTGCAAATAAAAATGAAAGTGTGAAATTTGGATGTAAATGTAGGCAATGGCAAATACAATCAGTGATGCCAACTAGATCTCAAATGTTAAAAATCATATTTTCTCCCATGTTAGTCCTAGTTTCAACCTTAAGTTTCCTTTGTTCAGTAAGAGTACACATAGAAGACAGAAAGCTAGAGATGAACCATTAGAAGGAGATGGAAGAAGAGAGGGTAGGTAATAGAACAAAGGTGAAATAAAATTGGAAGGCAGAATATTGGGAGCAGAATGGTTCAAATATGTACTGTAGTGGTGGAGAAGAGGGCACTGCTGAAATGTCAACTGAAATGAGATGTCCACGAAGAAGCTACATGGGAACCTATTATTTTGCAACCCAAATAAAAAATACAGTAAGAGGATGGTAGAACGCGTACTATAAAAGAATGGAGCACTGGATAATATTTGCTAGATGTTTAACTGGGGATAAGGCAGGAAGGAAGAAGAAGAGTGGGTGGGTTAACCAAAAGTAAAGATGTATGAAGAAGCCTCATGAAATCCTACTGTCTTACAAGTTAATAGGAAATATAATTTTTAAAACTTTTAACAGCGGTTCCCACATGGGTGAATAATGCTCCCAGTCACTAGGGCTATTAAATGGAACTATCTCTACCAAGTATTGGTTATCTGCCTAGGACTTACTGGTCAGGGAGGCCCTAAAGGCACCCCAAACAAAACAGGTCATTGCCAATGCTCTTGTTGGTCACCATAAGTACATGGTGTTGCTGAAGACACCAAACTCTTTGGTTGCAACACAAAGAGAAATCTTGAATTTACCAGGAAATTCTCCCTCCTGGCGAGCTTTTGCAGGACTGTAAAGAAAAGATGTCAATGTTTTTATCTACTCCTGCATCCTACATCAACCTACAAGCCAGGATGTGTGCACTGGCATAACACTGGTACAACGTTTATGGGCATAAACACCCGTCTTGGATTTGATGCTTGCTTCATAGAGGGGAATTTATGCCTTGTACTATAAAAAATGATCAAAAAATCATGGCTTGGGGAGTAAAGGCCAAGGGCAGAACCTATTGATGTTTTCTTAATGATCATGTTGTTAATCTGCCATCTAAATATTCATGTTTATAATTATCAATTTGTACTAGTCTCAACCTTAGTGAAAGAAGCCTCTTGCAGTTGATAGTAGGTAATGCAAAGACTCATAATATTTTTTTTTTTTAAAATTGACTGCCAGGCAGTGGTGGCGCACGCCTTTAATCCCAGCGCTCGGGAGGTAGAGCCAGGCGAATCTCTGTGAGTTCGAGGCCAGCCTGGTCTACAGGGTAAGATCCAGGACAGGCACCAAAAACTACACAGAGAAACCCTGTCTTGAAAAACCAAAATAAATAAATAAATAAATAAATAAATAAAATTCGAGAACAAACAACTGTTAGCTTGGGACAATTACAATTTCATCATGGCTGAGGGATGGTCCCATGCATCTCCTTTCACGCCATGAAGGTCTACTGGCAGTTAAGGGCAGCTATATGATTTTAGAGTTTTGAGTGAATACTTCCCCATTTCTCCTCAGTACTTCAAAATTAGTTTCTGTATGATTTGGAGATTTCTTTTTTGTTGTTTTTGAGACAAGGTTTCTCTATGTAGACCAGGCTCGCCTTGAACTCACAGAGTTCAGCCTGCCTTTGCCTCCACAGAGCTGTGATTAAAGACATGTAAGACCACACTCTCAGCCTTTGGAGTTTTATAAGCTGTATGTGAGCATGCTCATGTTGTTACAGTCACAGCCAATCTCTTTACAGTTTCTCACCTTCTTGCTGTTTTTAAGGTTTGATTCTTGTATGAAGATTTTGAAGGTAAACGAAAGATGAGACTTTATTAGAGCATATTCTTGTTTCTTTCATAATGAATTCTTTTTATGTCTACAATTTCAGAACTAGGTAAAGGATTTATCAAATTGAATGCATTTCAAGGGTAGAATTTACAATGAACAGCAACGCATAGGGATGATATACAGTATAACTTCATATTGTTTCTCAGAACTATGAATTTTGTGATGTACAGCAAAATATAGAGGGCTCTGTCACATTTCTCATCTTACTACATTTTGTCTTCATTATGTTTATGTAGTCCTGGCTGTCCTGGAACTCACTATGTGGACCAGGATGGCCTCTGACACACAGAGATCTTCCTGCCTCTGCATTCTAAGTGCTGGGATTAAAGACGTGCACCACTTGGCCTGACATTATTATGATTTTTTTTTGCACATTGAACAAGATAAATGCTCTTATTACAGCATTTTCCAAAGGCTGGAGATATGGCTTAGTGGTTAAAAGCACTGGATACTATTCCAGAGGACCCGTGTTCAATTCCCAACACACGCACCGCTCACAACTTTCTGTTAATACAGCTTCAGGGGACCTAATGACCTCTTCTGGCCTTGACAGGCACCAGGCATGAAATACTTGCATACATACAGAAGTACCTGTAGGCAAAACAACCATATACATTAAGAAAAAACTTTTCCCATTACTTTTGCAGAATTTTAATATAAACCCTGTGATATTTTTCTAAGATTTAGACCTTCATTAAAGGCATTCACAAGTTCTTATCTTCCTGTTTCTATTATATATACTGTTGGGATTTGTAAGCAGAGATTTGCAGATAAATGCTACATCACATTATTTACAATGGTATTTTTCTCTCCAGTATGAATTTTCTGATATCTTCTAAGATTGGCAATATGGATATAGAATGTGTCACAGTTTTTGCATTTGTAAGGTTTCTTTCCAGTATGAATTTTCTGATCTGCTCTAAGATATTTGCACCTAGTAAAAGATTTGTCACATTCCTTAAAACTGTAAGGTCTCTCTCTAGTATGAACTCTCTGATGTGTTATGTGAGTCCTGGGTAAAGGATTTGTCACATACCTCATATTTCTAAGGGTTCTCTCCAGTATGGATCCTGTAATGCCTTTTAAGATGTGATATTTCAGGAAAGGACTTACCATAATCTTTGCATACAATATCTCTAAAGAATGAGTTTTATGATGCCTTCTAAATGGTTAATAGTGGGTAAAGGAACTGTGTCACAGTCATTGCATTCGTAAGGCTCCTCTCCAGTATGCAGTCTGTAATGGCTTTTAAGATGTGAAAGCTGATGAAAGACCTTGCCACATGCTTCATAACTACAACGTTCCTCAGCAGTATGGATTTTCTGATGTCTCCTGAAACTAGAATAGTGGGCAAAGGATCTATTACATTCCTTACATTTGTAAGGCTTCTCTCCTGTATGCAATTTTTCATGGCTTTTGAGTGCTGAGGACTGACGAAATGACTTTCCACAATCTTTGCATTTATAAGGTTTCTCTCCAGTATGGAGTCTTTGATGTGTTTTAAGACTTGAGCACTGGGAAAAGGATCTGTCACATTCCTTACATTTATAAGGCTTCTCCCCTGTATGCATTTTCTGATGATTTTTAAATGCTGACAAGTGGCGAAATGACTTTCCACATTCTCTGCATTCATAAGGTCTCTCTCCAGTATGAAGTCTTTGATGTGTTTTAAGATTTGTGCACTGGGTAAAGGATTTGTCACAAATGTTGCACTTGTAGGGTTTCTTTCCAGTATGTATTCTCTGGTGCACACTGAGGCTTGTGGCATTACTGAAGTATTTCCCACATTCCTCACACTGGTATGGTTTCTCTCCAATATAGATTGTTCGTTGCATAAGATTGTACGTAGAGTCAAAATGGTCATCACATTCTTCCTGCTTTTTCTTTGCAGTGTACAGTCTCTGATCTTGAGTCATGTTGGAACACAAATTTAAAGATTTCTCACAGTCTTTAGATTTGCAAGGCTCTTCTCCAGTTTGCATGCTTTCATGTCTATCTGGGTTTAATGAATCCATAGAGGCATCCCTGTGATTTTTGCATCTGTAGTTACTGGCATTTTCTAGAGTTTCACTTGTTCTATAAAGTCCACATGTGGAGGGGTCATGAAGCACTTTGCCAAGGTCATTACACTGGCAAGACTCCTTTTCATTATTCACATGTTGATGGAGAGGATCGCATATGCAATCGTTCTCTGGAAAATGAGTACAGTTCAGATTAATAGGGCTCGTTCCAGATTAAACATTTGATAAGTGACTGCGACTGTCTTCCCATGTTTTCTCTTACGATATGTCAACCAGCAACTATTTCCCACAGAGCTCCTGGTATTCGACATTTTCCTTTCACTATAATTGTATGGATTTTCCCAAAAACAGAGTGACAGGCTTCAAGGAAGAAGAAACAAATAACTGAGGAATCAGTAATTAGCTTTGGGATGGAGGTCACTGATTGATTATATTTAGATTACATGTCTCTATTTTTAAAATTTTTTTTCTGTGAAATTAGTAAAGAAGATTTTAATCCAATCCCAGGTTCACAGTCTTTGTACTTACTAATGTACAGCAAGGAAGAGTACAGTTCAGAAGTCCCAGTTCCTTTGAAGATTAAAGGCTTACTTAACAGCATCAAAGGAGAGCCAAGCAGTGGTGGCACATGCATTTAATCCCAGCACTTGGGAAGCAGAGGCAGGTGGATCTCTGTGAGTTGGAGGCCAGCCTGGTCTATAGAGGAAGTTCCAGGACAGCCAAGGATACAAAGCAAAACCCTGTCTTGAAAAAGAAGACAAAACAAAACAAAATTTAAAAAGAGCATCAAAGTGTTTATTTTTTCTAAAAAAAAAACAAAACCAAAACCAAAACCAAACAAAAAACACATTAGATTCTTCAAAAGTAAGAGAAGCAAAGTAAGAATTTTGCCAGATATGAAAGGCTCTAGATATAGAGCCCAGAGTCTAGATCATTTGAGGCAGGGCTATCATGGACAGCTATTGCTTATTTCTACACTCTACTGTCTGAGCTCCACACACTGCTGTGTTTCTTAACTTTCCTCATGGGTTTTTATCAAGTCCACTCTGTACACTGACTCCACAGATTATTTTACAGAAGGGTGTCTGTTTATTCTCCACTGGGAAGAAAATGAAGGATGTAACATGAAGACACACATGCATGGAAGACAGTTAAAGAATAATCCTACTTCATGGACTCACATTAGACTTCAAATTTGTAAGATTATTCCAATATGATGTGAGCATAGTCAAATAAAATTTCATTTTGTACTAGTATTCAGTCACCATAATTCAGGTGCAATAAGACACAATGTGTTCTAACAGCTACAATAGGCATGGATGTATCCTAGGGCCAGGACAGTATACTAAGGTAAATGATCAGGAATCCTTCCAAATGAAACTGAACACAGCAAAAGCATTTCCAGTTCTTGCTTTGTCTTTCACTTGAAGCCATCACTGCCGTCCCGCTCTTTCACCATCCTGCCCTGGTTGTGGCTCCTCTCTAGTCTCCACATCCCAGGGCAATCTCATTTGCTCCAGACAGGTGACCAGGCCTACCTTGCATACAATAATCCACGTGTTCTGTGAGGTAGCCTATGAAACCTGGCAGAGTTTTTAGAAAGAATACAGATGTCTAGCACAGTACTCTGCTCAGTACAATGAAGAGAACACAAAGTAGTAGAATATAGGAATAATTTCCCAATTGCTATTTCCTGTCAGATTTACAGCATATTTAGGAAGAATTTTAAGTTAAAATTTTAATTAACTAATTTTAATTTCGAGTTTTTCTCACAATGTGAAATGCAGCGATGGACATGGAGCTTTAAGATAATGGGTGGAACCAGACACAAAGCCTGTGACTTAGTAGAATCTGTCCTGCTTCCAAGATATGCTAGGGCAATGGTGGAACAGAAATTGTGGGAGTAGCCAACAAATGTCTGATTTTACTTAAGGCTCAATCCACAAGATGGAACCCATAGCCAACAATGCTTGGGTAACCAAGGACTAAAGACTAGATAGTCCAGAGACCTAGGATAAATCAACAACTACTAGAGTAAAGAGAAAAAACAGGGGGAAAGTATCAATAAAATGACTCCTAATGATATTCTGCTATAGTCACAGATTAGTGTCTTATTCAGTCCCCATCAGAGAAACTGCCCCCAGCAGGAGATGAAACAGATACAGAGACCCACAGCCAGACTGTATGTGGAGAGAGTCTACATGTGATGTCTCCATCAAACCCCTCCCTCAGAGCTCAGGGAACCATGCAGAAGAGGAGGCGAAAAGAGTGTAAGATCCCGAGGAGATAGAGGACAAAAGAAGAACAAGGCCCTCTGAACCAACTAGCCAAGTGTAAGAGAATTCACAGAGACTGAAGCAGCAGGCACAGGGCCTACACGGGTCTGCACCAGATCCTCTACATATGTATTATAGCTTTAAGCTTAGTATTATCATCAGACTCCTGAGTGTGAAAACAAATGGGTCTCTGATGCTTGTATCTGTCTTAGGACTCTTGTTGGGTTACCTTATCCAACTTCAATATGATGTTTTTTGCTTTATTTTATGTTATTTTATGTTATTTTATTTTATTTTGTCATGCTGGGTTGTTGTGTTATCTCTTAGAAGCCTGCTTTTTTTTTTTTTTTTTTTTTTTTTTTT
>CABHPP010098269.1:0-10453 GCA_902168425.1 Peromyscus attwateri | reverse complement strand
AGAGAGAGAGAGAGAGAGAGAGAGAGAGAGAGAGAGAGAGGGAGGCTGAGACAACTGAAGCAGATGAGGGATAATAAGGAGCTACTGATGACTTTTGTACAAGGAGTATGACAAAATGGATTTTACCATGGGGACAGTAAAGGTATGAGGTGGGAATGAGAGTGAATTTCATATGTCTGCCACTGTGTTGAGGGGAAAGAAGGAACAGGGAGCACCAAGGTGGGTCCTGGTGTGCCCTAGACTGAGCTTCTAGAAAATTTCTTTAAGAAAAACATAACAACCTCTTTTTTAACATCGGTTAAACCCCAGTTAAGTTCTCAGGAAGGGTCTCTGAGCAGTTCCACCCACACGGGAGCAGAGAGAGCAGAGTAAGCAAGGGAAAAGGAGGCCGGGGCAGACAGCAATGGCTCTGCTAGCCACTGTGATCTGGGACCATTTAGGAAGGAGCGAATGAGACAGCAAGATACAAGCCCTAACTGTACTGTGGCATACCTCAGGAACCAGCTCAGGGATGGCACACACACACACACACACACACACACACACACACACACACACAGCCTGGCAGCTATTAGTGCTTCCCCACAGCAGGAGAAAACCAACCTTCCAACAGCCTGTGCAGAGGCCAAGCAACTAAGGGGCTCCTGAAGAGACAACTTAGAAGGCATAGGAGGGTGCCGGGTGTGGCCAGACACAGTGACCAGCAAAACTTGTGGAATGTTGCTTCACAGTGGGTGTGGCCTAGTATTGTCAAACAAGGCAGGAAAAAGCCCGACTTTGTTTTGGTTTGGGCCTCACTTTAGAGGGGGCAATAAGTGCCCACAAATAGCTGGCTATGAAAACACACACACACACACACACACACACACACACACACACACACACGTGCGCGGGCATGTATATATTCCCTCTGGAAAATCATGGCCTTTAGCACATTCCCCAGAATGACATCAACCAGGGAACAGTGCCAAAAATGTGACTTTCACATTTCTGCAGCAACAGACGATTTCCTCTCCCCACTTGGCTTTTTTCTTATATGTATAAATAAAGGAGCCAGTCAATCGTTCAAAAACTATGAACATCTTAAGCACTTCCAGGCTTTGCAAGTAGTAATTATTAATAGAAGCAAGTGACCATGCCTCTTAGAAATGTTATTTCACATAGCGCTTTTCTGGTTCTTTAAAGGAGATTTATATATGAGGCCATGCTGAACTGAAATAATAAGAGTTGACACAGTGACCACACCAAAATGGATTTTTTCCCCACTTGATTTATATCACCAAGCTTGTACATGAATGTTCCATTTGGTCTGCCCAAAGACTCTCAAGTCTGAGGACAGGAGACTGGAGGTCACCCAGCCCATGGTGACTGAGAATCCACCCGGGCAAAGAAGGTGAACGGAAATATCAGGGAAGCCCAGCTGTGTAAATGGTTTGCTGTCCTTCAGACTTACCCAGAGGTCACTGCAAAGTCTAACAACTCAGCGAAACTCACGTGCACTTGGTTCCCTCAACTTCTGTCCCCTAACCTTTACCTCTCTCTTTCTCTCCAAGATATAACAGTCCTTTAAACTATGGACATGACATGTGTTGTCTTCCTCCACTACCTGGACACCTCTCATCTCTCCACCAACCAGGATCTAGCACCCTTCCCATTTTAGTAAGAGTTAAAAATCACCCAGACACAGTGACTCAAATTTGTGTCATAGACCTTTCCATGTGAATTATAGCTGGGGTAATAAGGGAAACTGGGGCCTTAAGTGTTTCTCTCTATTCAAATCCGGAGGGGAGGGGTTCTGATTAAATTACTGCATAGACTACTTACGAGTCTCTGATTGTTCATCTTGATTGTCAGTGTGGCAGGATCTAGCATCACTAAGAGAAAAGCCTCTAGGAAGGTCTGTGAGGACATTTGCAAGAAGGATTAACTGAGAAGATCCTTCCCAGAGTAGGTAGCCCCTTGATGGGTGGCCCAAATATATTAAAAGATCCAAGAAAAGGCAATGCTGCTTGTCTGCTGGTGACTGTCTCTTTTCCTGCCGCCGCCGCTGCTGCTGCTGCTGTTCCTCTGCCTCCACTGCCTCCATTTCCATCAGGAAGAAGCCTCCAGATTGAGACTTCCAAGGCATCCAGTTTCGTGGACTGAGCAACTACCAGGTTCCCAGTCTCTCCAGTGTGCAGTGGCCACCATTGTTGGACTACCCACCCACTATCAGTTGCAAGCCATTCCAGTGAATTCACTTTATAACACACATACTTTCTATCCATTCTATTCCCCTAGAGTTCTCTGTATATATATATATATATATATATATATATGAACATATATAGTTCATATTTTCGATGAATCCTTCCCTGCTGCTCAAAGGATTTTGCCCTCTAGCTCTAGCTATTTAGCTAACAGAGGGCTTCCTCATTCCAGAAGGTGGCAATAGAGATGCTGAAATAGAAATCTCTTGTCTATTGCTACCAGAGTGAATTTTAACTTAAGAACAGGTGCGTTTGCAATCAGGCATCAGACAGCAAGAAATGCCAGCTAACAGTTTCACTGAGCAGTGATATTAAGCTAGGGCTAGTTCTCCAACTACTCTGACTTCAGGAGGCAGATTAAAAGACTAGTTTTTAGCTGGCATGGCTAAATCTGTAACCTCAGTACTTGGGAGGCTGAGGCAGGAGAATTGCCACAAATTCAAGGTGAACCTGAACTACATAATGAATACCAGACTGGTCTAGACTACAGCATGAGATCCTGTCTCTAATACATACATACATAAATAAATAAATAAATAAATAAATAAACAAATAAATTGGACAAATAAATAAATAAAATAGACAGACAAATAAATAAATAGATAGATAGATAGATAGATAGATAGATAGATAGATAGATAGATAGATAGATAGACAGTCAGATCGATCCTCTAACACTTTGGTGAGATGTTAGTGCTGTTGAAGAAGTATAAGGTATTCTTTCTAAAATTAATAAGGTTCCTAAAGAAAAGTTGGAAGACTTTGGGTCCTATAAGCATACCAGCTCTAGTATGTACTGACTTTGATGGGAGCCCATCAAGATAACACCTGGAGAGACAATTTAGAAAAATATGCAACTGCTGTCTGATTAAATACGCATTTGAAAAATGATGTGAAGAGTTGGAATTAGCTCAATCAATTCTTGCTATTTTGAATATGACCTGGGTATGTCCCTCTAAAGTTCATTGCTGGAAGCTTAGTCCCCAGTGTGATACTGTTGAAGTTGTGGAACTCAAATGGGTGGGTCTTCTAGTGTAAGGTAACTGAGTCATGGGTGCATGATTTCTAGAAGAGATTAATGCTTATTAGAGTACTTGTATAAAATGCCATCCCAATAACTTGACTAGTTACATGCATAGCTACTTCTCATTCTATTTCTTTGCTATATTGTGACATAGTTATGGGGAACTCATCATAGATGAGATGGAAAGATGAGACCACCTAATCTTGACCTTTCAGCCTCCAAAACTGTAAGCTACACAAATTTCTTTTCTTTAAAAAAATACCAAGTCTCCAGTATTTTATTACAGCAACAAACTGGACTGATAAAATTCCTTAACACAAATTAAGTCATATAAATGAACATTAAGTACATAGGGTCAAACATAACTTGAAATAAATTCCATTGATGTATGTACCATCCTTAACACCCAGTTTCCTAATCTGTAAAATTGGACTGATAATTATACCAAATTAATAAATTTATTGCAGAGTCTAAAACAAAATCCTGTGTATATAAGCCAGTCATTGTAGTGCTTGGCATAGGGTAAGTACCCCATCAATAGTAAAAATTGATATTATTATTAATAATATTATTAAAATTCAAAATTCATAAAGCATAAGTCATATTTGTACATGTTAAACATCAAAGAGCCCAGATGTCATGAATCTAAATCTATGGTCCCTGTATCTGAATAGGAATCATCTTACAAGGTCACAAATAACAGTGCTAGCCCCAAGAACACTAGCTTATTAACACTGGTAGTAATAAAAAGTTAATCAAGCAGGGCAAGGCATTTACTACACTTCAGGTCTAGTAGTCATTTTTATAGCAAGATTACCTTTTATTTATGATGAAAATAACAAGTTCCTAAATAGGAAAAACAGGCAAGTGAAAGAAGTCATAGCATAGGTTGACTGTAAGGAAGGGCTAAAGGACTTCACTATGTCTAGTTTCAGTCAAGTTGGGGTATTGTTGTTTGGGAGTTTTTTGTTGTTTCTGTTATTTTGGATTTGGGGTGGTTTTTTGTTTGTTTTGGCAACACATACTTTTCTGGAACCTAAACTTTCCTGAATCATTAATTTATTCTGCTTTAATAAATAATTTCTATCAGTATGCAAAACAAACAAAACTTGATTGCTTAAGAACTACTGTCCTTCCTATTCTTGTCCAAATTCTTTGTTCTTTAGCAATGGAAAAATCATCAAATTATTTGTCTATAGTTGTCTTAGTCAGTGCTCTATTGCTGTGAAGAGACACCATGACCACAGCAACTTTTATAAAAGAAAGCATCTTATTGGGGCTGGCTTACAGTTCAGAGGTTTAGTCCATTATTGTCATTGCAGAAAGCATGGAGGCACTCAGGCAGACATGGTACTGGAGAGATAGCTGAGAGTTCTATATCCAGATTGGCAAGCATCAGGAAGAGAGTGAGCCACTGGACCAGGCTTGGGCTTCTGAAACCCCATCCCCACAATTACACACTTCTTTCAGCAAGGCCACACCTCCCAATAGTGCCACTCCCTATGATCCTATGAAGGCCATTTTCATTCAAACCACCACAGTAGTCATCAGCTTTACTTCTTTGCCTCTGTTTCTGAACTCATTCCAAATGAGCTTATATTAATAAAATCTCACCAAAATTCTTTCACTGAGCTTATCTGGCTTCCATGTTACTTACTATGGTAGAAGTGCCTGTGTCCTCATCTTATTCAGATACTATCTCACGTTCAACTTTATTAATCACGTTCTTCTCTTTCATGAAACACATTTTTCTCTTACCTTCTGAACATCATATACACTGGGCCTTCCTTCTCACTTTTCCTTACTACTTTTATATCCCAGGACGCCTTTCCTTTCCATTTATAGATGCTCACAGGAACATTTTACTTGGCCTCATAGATTTTACACAGACCATTCACATGCACTGAGTTCCATCATTTTAACTACATTTCTCAATTCAAAATTGACATATCAAACTACATAGTTGACCTCATCCCTTGCATGTTCAAGTAGCATCTGGAACTTGATGTCAAAAAGGGAGTTCCTGGTCCACACATTAATACATACATCCAACCCTTAAACTCTCTTCCACTTCAGGAAAGAAGCCCCTAAATGAAGTCCTTCTTGATACTTCTCCTTTCCTAAGGCCTTATATCCAGTTTATCATATCTTCACATTATTTTCTCCTTGGGAACATAGCCCATCTCCATCCACTTCCTTCCACATCCACTAATAAGACTGCATTCCAATTATCTTTCTCTCTCAGTTAGCATGTAAAACAATGGCTTTTGTTATTGCTCTTGACTGATTTACCACCACAACATCCTGCCTCTGTACATTTTTGTGAACCATCTTCCCAGTATAGCCAGGGTCATTCTTTTAAAATATGTTAGATAATTGAATTTCTCAAAAGACACTTGATAGCTTTACACTATTACTCTCAGAATAAAAGTGAAACACTTTATCACACACAACTAGTCACTATATGATCCATCTCTGCCCATTTCATCCCATAGTACTCTTTCTTTATCATCACACTTTAACCATTATGCCCTCGCTGTTCACTGATGTAGCACACTTGCATTTCCTCTATGAATGCTTTTCTTACAGATTTTATTTGGTTGAGTTCTCAGTTTGATGTCACCAAGTGTTACTCTTCATCATAATACCTTATGCCTTTTACTTTAACACTTCCCATTATCTAACATTTTCTTCTTGCTTTATTATCCATCACCTCCCATACTAAACTACACTGTAAGCTATACAAGAATAGGGAACTTGGGGCTGGAGAGACAGGTTAGTGGTTAAGAGCACTGACTTCTCTTCCAGAAGACCTAAGTTCAGTTCCCAGTACATACATGTTGACTCACAACCACCTCTAATTCTAGTCCCAGGGGATCCAATGCCCTCTTCTATCCTCCACAGGCACTGCATAAACATGGTGCATATACAGACATGCACATAAAAACTTCATAGACATAAAGTAAAAATAAATAAATCTTTTAAAAAAGAAGAATAGGGAACTTGTCAGTATTGCTCAAAACTGTGTTTCTTGTCACTAAAATAGTATTTAACACAAAGAAATCTCCATGAATCCAGAATTTTGTTATTTTTGTGGATATAATTTTATATCCTATAATAGTCCCTGAAATATGTTAAGTACTGAATATTCAATAACTAAATAAATGCAGGAACTCTCTGTCTTGATTGATCCGTGTCTATGTTAATACTAGCCAAGTTCTCATTCTTACCAATCATTTGTCTTAAGCAAAATAATATATAAAGTGCAAGCTTTTTAAAAATCCTATGGCCAAAACAGAAGGTCATTCCATGGTGACTATTACAAAACATCCAAGGTAACCTAAAGGAACATGATTTATTTGGTTCATTTCAGTCTGTAGTCAACGGCTCCATGGACTCTGGGCCTATGATGAGGCAGAACATCATACATCATCGTGGTTGTGGGAGCATGGGGAGAAGGAGGTTGTTCACCTAACAGTAGACAGGAGTAAGAAAGGGAGGGGAAACCTGGGATCAGTTAGAATCCTCAAAGGTATACCTCCAATGACCTGCTTCCTCCCTTTTTAGTCTCAACCTCTTCAAGTATATACCACCTCACAAACTGGTGACATTGTCTGGGGACCAAGCATTCATATGACCTTATTCAAACCATAACCTTCTGCTTTTGGCCCCCAGAGGTCCATAGCCATCTCATAGTACCAAATGCATTCAATTCAAGAGGCTCTGTGGTATTAACAGTTTCAACACTGTTAAAAGTTGAAGTCCAATTTTCCCTGAGAGTCAAGGCAAGCTCTTAACCATAAGCATCCATAAGAATAAAAATAAAAGCATGTTATGTACTTCCAACATTCTCATTCTAAAAGAAGAAAAGAGGAGAATGAAGAAGGATCACAGCAAAACAAGACTGAAACCCAGCAAGGTAACTCGTGTAGCACCATGTGTGGTGTCAGGAAAGATGATGCTACAATGTGAACTCCAAAGTGTTGGGCAGTCATATCTCTTTGACGCTGCTCACACGATCTCTCTATTGAGTTGCCTCTACTCACTGTATGCAGCTTTCCTTTGCAGACACTCTACATTCCTGGCATTTTCTATATCCTAGGGTCTCTTATATCTTGGGCTTTGTTCTCACAGCTTCCTGTGTCACCTAGAGACTGTCTGCCACACAAAGTCTAGCCTCTCATCCCTTCCTTTAAAACCTGAATGGAGCTGGGCAGTGGTGGCACACGCCTTTAATCCCAGCACTTGGGAGGCAGAAGCAGGTGGAGCTGTGAGTTCAAGGCCAGCCTGGTCTATAGAGCAAGATCTAGGACAGGCACCAAAACTACACAGAGAAACCCTGTCTCGAAAAACCAGTAAAAAAAAGCTGAATGGAAGCCTCCATTAGCTTGCATTTTGCATACCTAGAAAAGCAGCATCATATGGATGTTGCCAAGGTCTCTTGCCTCTTCTGGAACACAGCTGAGGTGGTATCTGAGTTTCTAGGGAGCTGATCTCAAGGAAACACTTCCATAAGCACCCCATGTGAGAGTGTGACATCATGGAGCTATTGTCTCAAAGAAAAGTCATTCAAAAAAATTTTTTTTAAAAATGCCTTTATAACCATGATCTTTTAATGGATATGATCTACCAGTCATCCTGATATGTCCCCAAAAGAATCCATATACATCGATATATATATATATATATAAAACAATTGAAGACAGAGAGGTCATGAATTTGAGAGAGAGCACAGGGTGAAGTACATGGGAAGGCTTGGCTGGAGGAAAGGGAAGGGGAAAATGATGTAATTATATTTTAATGTCAAAGGGAAAACAGTTTTCTCCAATGGAGTGTCACTGTATAGGTCCCCCATACTCCAGGCCAGGCTCCATTCCCAGGAGTATTTGACCAACAGAAAACAGACTCCATGTTTTAGTTGTGTGCATTTTGGTTTGGCCTTTTAAAAAACTCTTATTATTTTTTGCTTGATTGTTTTAATTTTTGTTTTGTTGTAGGGTTAGGTTTTTTTTAGGTGAGAGAGGACATAAAGTTGGGTGGGTAGGGAGGTAGGGAGGATCTGGGAGGCACTGGGAGGTAAGATTATGATCAAAACATATTGTATGAAAAAATTAATAAAAAAGAAAACTTAAAAAATAAAATTAAAAGCAAAACAATCATTTGTAGCAGAAAATAAATAAATGTTCAAGGTCTATTAAAAAATTCAGTCTCTTAACTGTGGATTCTTGCAAAAATCCAAACTAAATTATACTTTATTATTCCAAGAGGAAAGAACCAGGACACAGTTACAATCAAATAAAAGCAAACTCAAAATTCATCGGTGTACAAAGCTCAGTGTCTGACATCTGGGACTCACTCGTGATCTTCTGAGCTCCAAAGGGCTTGGTAGTCCTACTCCTCTGGCTCTGCCGTCTTCAACGCACACAGCTTGTCTCATAAGCTCATGCTACTCTGCCCCATATTTGCTACTATCCTTGGTGGTCATCCCACATAGTCCTGTCATCTCTAACATCCTGGGGTCTCCACTACAACTCAGGGTGCACCTTCACCAATGACCTTTCCTGGTCTACTCAGGGACTCCCCCTCTGCCACATGATGCCAACCCTCAGCTTCTATGACCCCTTCATGCCTTCAAAAAAGTACCATGTAGGAGACTCTTATACATTATTTGCCAAGTTCTACTGCCATTTCTATTTGAAGCTTTGACACTCCCTCCCCTATATCACAACTTCTTTGTGCTGACCCCGGGGAAATACATCCCAGAAGATTTTTGCCTCAGTGATGCTAGTCTATTATGAATTACAGCTTATTCTTCAGCCCCAGTTAGAGATCATCTATTGTTCCAGTAAAGCAAACGTTTCATTTCCACAATTTCTTCATTTAAAATGTTACATGAATAGCCCTGAGAGAATAGCCGCTTCCCTCTGAAATTTCACAAATCAGACCTCTATCAACACCTGCATCGTTCTCAATAATCCTACCTTCCAAACTCCCCATAACAGCAACTTACTAAACTCTGAGTGCTTCCAGCCCAATGTTCAAAATGCTTCTACAATTCTGCCCCACTCTCAAAAAGAAAGGTCATGTCTATCACAGGAATGCCACATGCACCTAGTACCAGTTTCTGTCCTAGTTTACTACTTTCTTCTGTGGTAAAAGCGTGACAAAAAAAAAAAAGAAAGAAAGAAAAGAAAACTAGGGGAGAAAAAGTTCATTTCATCTTACATGTCTGTTGATTCTAGTTCCATGGTGAGACAGAACATTACAGTGGCAGAGGTGTGGCACAGAGTAGGCAATTCAGCTCATGGTGAACTAAAAGGAGAGAAGGGACTAGAGACAAGGAATCAGGTATCAGGGACCAGGGACCAGGGATCATGGATCACCTTCAAAGAAACCACCAGCGTGCTACTTCCTCTCACTAAGCCTTACTTCCCAATGTTTTCAGGAATAACATGACCAGCTAGAGACCATGTATTCAAAACAGGAGCCTGTTAGAGAGGCCTCATAGTCAAGCCATAACACATAAGCTTAGCTCCTTCTCCACTTTTATTATTAATCCTTTTCTTTTTAAAGGTATAGGTTCTAGTCTCTTTCTAGTAACTCTAGAAGCAAGTCTGCACATTCATCTACAACCACCAGAGGTACAGTACTTACAACTTCCTCATACCATCCCTGGATATTATCACATTGACAATTTCAGAATGAATGATTTATGCTTCTCCTGGAAGCGTTGGCATCTAAAGAACATTAGGCATATTAGATGTGATATGCTATGGGGAATGACACTGTCATCACAATAGTTATAAATTTGCCAGTGATATGACCTCTCCTTCCACCTGTGGGTGACGATGAAGAGTTACATACACATACATTTACTTTCATCTCCTTCCAAATGCTCACTTAAACAATAGTATGGAAATTTGCTTTCACTAGGCAGGAGATTTTAAGAACTTATGTAGAGAATTTGACTCACACAAAGACCTCATGTATTAACATTGGAGTTTTCTAAACTATGTAGCTTAAGTTACATGATTCTATTGTGAAAGATACAGACTTCAAGCCCCAAACATTTGAATAAGCTTTCACTCTTAAATGTGTGACAAACTTAAGAATCTGTAGTTAACATGAGTAGAATATTACCATGAAAACCCAACCTTTCCTGTTATTGATTTAGGAAGTA
>CABHPP010098268.1:0-10657 GCA_902168425.1 Peromyscus attwateri | reverse complement strand
GAGCTTTTGCTGGCTGTGCTGAGAGATACCCAGCCACAGACATCAGCTTTCCAGTGCCTACAGCACCCGTGAGACTTTTTTAACATGCTCTTTCGAGGTTCAGGAGAAACAGCTTGCAAAGGCCATCCTGTGCATCCTCCAGGATCCTGTGCATCGGAGAGTACAGGGATAGGTGGGCAAGCTCTTGAAAACATGGAGACCTAGGTTTCTTCTAATAGGTAGACATTATCATGTAATAAAGGCTACATGGTAGAGTAGGCTACAGGTATAAAACTTTTGGACCAGAAATGTGCTCTAGTCCCATCTAATGCTACTGGCATGATGCACGGAGAGTGTTCTTTTGGGTCATCCTTGCTACCAGGGAAGGAGTCTCTGCTGCAGCTTCCTTAGTTATGGAGACGGTGGTGGCCTAGGGCACACTAGGACACTGGTAGGGATAGGGACAGGAATCGGCGTCCACCAGCACAAGCTGGAACCTGGGGTGATCTCGGCTCTGCTCTGTGATTGCTGAGCTTAATCGCCCCTGCTGAGGTATTACTATAATCCCATCTTCTTATTTTTCAGGCTGAGATAGGATGTAGAATATATAACCTGATTATGCACCATATAATGTATTAAGCCAGCAAGGCCTTAAAATTAAAACATTTAAAAAGGGCTATCTAGGGAGGTAGTTAAAATCCATTTAAATCTTTATCAAATAATGAAAATATCTTCAGAAAAAAACATCAGCCTCTTAGCTTCATGTTCACCTCTAGGCCTGCTTGTGTTTTTAATGTGTGTCTAAAGGCAGATTTACAGGAAAGCCTCCTAAAGATGTAAAGCTCTTTTTGGCTACATGTTGATTAAGGAGGCTTGGTGCAGGGTGAGTTCCTTAAAGTGTCTTGAGCCATGCAGGGGGTTGGGGGCTGTGGATCAAAGAGGGCATCCTTGAGCCAGAGGGGAGATGATGCCTTGCTGGACCTTAGCCCCTTCCTTTTCCTGGTGTGCTCGGCTCTGACTGCCTTGTAGACAGCATCAGTTGGGGCAGCCCGAACCAATTCCTTCCTCTGGGTTTGGGGGCTTAGAATATGTCACTTCTAAGTCACCTTCTGCTTTGATAGTGACAACCTAGTGTGTCTTCTGCAGACAGCACTAGGCTGAAAGTGCCATTCCAGGACTTCCATAGGAGATTTGGGACACCTGATGTCATTTCAGCACCACAGCCTGACCTGCTCAGATAGCCTTGACTCCATTACTTCAGTGACTCTACTCATTGGCTCCTGCCTGTAGGGTCCCAACCCAGGGCTTTGTTCTGTAATCTGGACAGTGTTAACCAGAGATGCCTGGACCTGTAGCAGGAATCTTAACAGGTCTTATTAATAAAATCAAACCCAGAGCCAGGTATTGGGGTCAACGCTGGAAGATCAGAGAATCCACAGCTTCCTCACCTTGCCAATTCCTCAACTGATCCTGTTTCCTCAGACTTCTGTGTCCTCATCCAAATGGATCTCAGCTGAACTGCTGCTCAAAGCCTAAAAGCTTAACCAGCTCTAGTTCCTGGTCCTCACGCCTTAAATACCTTTCTACTTTCTGCCATCACTTCCTGGGATTAAAGGCGTGTGTCACCATGCCTGGCTGTTTCCAGTGTGGCCTTGAACTCACAGAGATCCAGAGGGATTTCTGCCTCTGGAATGCTAGGATTAAAGGTGTGAGTGCCACCATTTTCTAGCCTCTGTATCTAGTGACTGTTCTGTTCTCTGACCCCATATAAGTTTATTAGGGTGCACAATATTTTGGGGAACACAATACCACCACATTTCCCCCTTTTTTGTCTAAAATTAAAAAAAGCTTATAACTAATACAAGAAAAACTATCCAATAAGTATATATATATAATATATGTAGTCAAGAATTCTATTCAATGAGATCTATTCTGGATGAGAACTCAGAGGCTTCCAGTCTGAGGAAACAGGATCAGCTGAGGAAATGGCAAGGTGAGGTGGCTGTGGCTTGTTCTGCTTCTCTGATCTTCCAGCGTTCACCCCAATACCTGGCTCCGGGTTTGATTTATTGATAAGACCTTTTAAGATTCGTGCTACATGGATCTGTGGGCAGCCTGAGTCTGGACAATACTGGACACTGGGTAGGATCAGAGAGGAGGTCCATGGAGGCAAGTGTGACTTCTTACATATAGGGTCTTGTCCTAGTGGAAACATGGACCTGTGTTGGGGCACTTTGAGCACTCCAGAGTTCAAACCATGGGTCCTACAGGGAAGGGTTGTGTGTATGAGTGTGCACAGATAAACTAGCAAACAAGAAGTGTGTGCATTCACATGTGTGTGCACTGGAGTGGATGGAGCAAGTTTGTCTAGTAGGTGACCTGCCAATAGCTGAGTCCAGGACTGGCTCACAGGTAACAGCCACTTCCTAGTAGGAATGAAGGCACATTTCCATTTAATCTAATATTGCTCCTCAATTTTTCCCACTCTGGAAAATGCAGGTGTTTGAAATTAAGGTCTCAGAAATTTGAACTATGCAATATTTTTTGAAATATTATTCTCATTTTACTATAAAAGCTTTTTTTAAAATGAGCATATAAACAGAAAATATCTTGGGGATATTTTAGAAACAGAACCATGAGAATGTGCAGCTGTATGAGCAGCATTGGTGGGGTGAGCAGTATTCAGTGACATGAAAGGTATAGAGTGGTGTAAGCATTATTCTGTGGCATGAGCAGTGTTTGGTGGTGTGAGCAGTTCTCAGAAGTGTGAGTAGTATGGCAACATATTTTTAAGGAGCATTTTTCAGGTTGGGAAAATTCTGACAAACCTCTAACAGGATCGTGGACAAGCCACAGTCAGGTTCAGGAGGGACTTTCTTATGATGGGGCCAGGGCTTATGTGACTGAAGAGTGCTGTCCTCATGAGGCCCATGAAGCCTCCTTGTTCCCCTCCAATACATCCTCCCAATGAGTCATGGGTCCAGCTCAGTCCTGTATTGGGCAAGTACTCCTTGGGGGAGATGGGAGGTCTCTGTCCTTCTAAACTAAATAGTGTCTACTTGTTTTTCATAAAAATGATTCAAGAAGCCAGGAAGGATGAAGCTAGGTAGATGCCTTGATGGGTAAGAATGCTTGTTCTGCAAACGTGAGGGCCTGAGATCAAATTCTCAGGAACCATGTGTGAAAACTGGGCATGGCATCATATGCCTGTAACTCCAGCATTGCAAGGTAGAGACAGGTAGATTTCTGAGAGCTCACTGGATAACCAGACTAGCCAAAACCACAAACATCCAGTTCAGAGAGAGAACCTGTCTCAAGGCAATAAGGTAGACCACAATAGAAGAAAACATCTGACTTCTACATGCACACACATGTATTCATGTGCACCCCACACACACACATAGGTACAATGCCCACATCTCACACACACACACACACACACACACACACACACACACACACACACACGCAGACATACACACAGAGTCTCAGTGAGTTCTACAACACAACTAAAGAAGTATGTCATTCCCATCCCTGATCTACCATTTGTTTTATTGCTATGCAGTTTGCGTTCCAACCAGACACATTCTTCCTGTCATTATGGGGAGTCCACCAGAGAAGATTACTCAGACACAGTCTATAGCCAATTGAAAGTCCTTATTCCAGCCAGCTGGAACTATACACAGGTATTCAGGACCTAAGTGCTGAGTCTTTAGAGTAAGGGATGTTTTAAGGCAAAATCCATATCCTGGTTTCTTACTTGGTAGCAGTAGGAGAGACTTTACACAAGCAAGCAGTTTAACAGAAGCTAAGATAAGTAGTTAACTAGAGGGGAGGTTTGCACAAGTAGGCAGTTTAACAGAAGCTAAGTTAGCTGGGGTATCTTGATCTTTGTTCTTAGAATAGAGCTGGGTAATTTTCCACGGGGCTTCCCATCAAGATCACATTCTAGTTAAACCTAGCCTAATGTGGCTTCAATGAGAATACACGATGGAGGAAACTCTGTACCATCTTGCCCTGTCTTACTGTATCCAGGTTGTGAAGAAATTCACCCACTCCTTTCCTTAATGTTTGCACGTGTCTTCTTTTTATACTTAGGTCTCAGATCCACTTAATTCTGATCTGTAAACAGTGAGTTGTGACTGTAAGTTTCAGGGAGCCTAAAGATTTTCAGGACCCCAAAAAAGCTTCGTGTTTCCCTCTAATTCCTTCTGAGTACCAAAGGATGCTGTCTTAGATATATGCCCTGTTTCTACCTGTTTGGGTTTATTTATGGAATTCCATTTCTTCTATTGTTTTGCTGAATTTTGTTCCAATAATACACCGTTTTAATCAGAGACTTTATCATATTCTTAATATTTTTACTAGATATTCTTAATATCCAGTAAGTCTCCCTCCATTGTTCTCTCTTTACATTTTTAAAGATATTTTCCGTTCTTTTTTTAATATAAAATTTAGAAAATACTTATTTGATTTCAGAAAAAAGAACTTATTAGCATTTTTATTGATACTCCGTGAAATTTATACATTAGCCTAATGTATAGTTTTAAATAGACCTGTTCAGGAGCAAGGGCTCTGGTTCTATCCTGAGAAATACCATATTTTTAAGGAGTATTTGCATTTTTGCTGGGTAGGGCACTTGCCTAGGATATGTGAGGCCCTGAGATCAATCTAGGTCCTGAATTCATGAACATCACTGCATGAACAAAACAAAATAAGCAATCCAAACAGAAGTGCAGGTTTTCCTCATGTACTTTAATTTTCTTGTCCATATTTTTCTTCTGAATTGCCATTTCGATGGTGTCTTCCTATCTGCTGTGTCAAGCTTTGCTCATAATTAAGCACATATAAAGACAGTCCATTATCCTCTTGCATCAAGCACTAATACTAACAGGGCCAGACCCTGCTTAGCTTCAGATATTAAGTGAGATGGGATGCATTTGGGGTGGTACAGCTGTAGACATTCATTGTCATCCTCATCTCGCACCCTGTTCCTGTCCTGGATGCCTTGTTTCGGTCTTGCATACATACTCAGGGGGCATGTGGCAGTTTGAATAAAAACACCCCCCACAAGCTCACATATTTGAATACTTAGTGGTCCCTAGCTGGTGATGCTGTTTGGGGAGGTTGTGGAATTTTTAGGGAGGTGGAGCCTTGCAGGGAGAAGTATGTCACTGATGGCAGGATTTGAGGGTTTATAACCTTTATGTTCTCTCTGTGTGTTTCACGTTTGCATTTGAAGATGTGAGCTCTCAGGATTCGGTTCCCATGACCATGCCAGCTCCTTGTTGCCCAATCATACCCTTCCTATGTAAGTGCTCTCTGGCCATGTGTCTTATCTCAGCAACAGAAAAGTAACCAATACAGGCAGCTTTGGTTTAACATTTCATGTTTCTCTATTTTTTCTCTCTGACTTTTCCAGGATGCTCTTACCTTCTGCAGACAAAGGGACTTCCCTTCCCTTACCACCTTCTTCTTTAGTTTTTTTCCTAGCTGACTTCTGTGGCTGACCCCTAGCTACAGAGACAGTGGGTGACCTTGCTTCACCTGTTTTCTCAACAAACTAGAGGCCTGCTTAGAGCTGAGAGTTGTTTCCATGTTCAGAGTATTGCTGATTCTGACTGCTAGTTCCCGCTTCTTGGAGGCCAGCACTCTATACCTGACTGCTGGTCATATTCCAGTGACAGTCTACAGACATAGGGCTTCCTTAGAGCATGCATACACTGACAACATGGCCAGTGTATTCACAGCAATAACTATACCACTTGTGGAGAGCAACGCTCCATTACAGGAAGAATGCTGTTTTTCATTCACCCCCAGAGCAGTTTTCAGGCACTGATCATGCAGGATTCGGGGTTATAAGCTGAGTTACAGTCATGGTTCTGGCCTGATGAAATTCAAAGCCAGGCCTCCTTTGATCTGTGTTTAGGTCTGAAAGGGGGCAATCACACCCTTGTTTCTGGGCCTTCCTAAGGTTGTTTACATTTAAAACTCTTGGCAAAGCGTGTTGCCTGGAGTTTTGTCACCCCTGGGCTTTCCTTTCTTGCACTAAACTCAAGCTGTGCATGCTGTGCAGTCTCCTAACCATTGTCTTGGCAAATAAGCATTCTCTGCATTTCCACCAGTCACTGCCTTTTCTCATGTTAGTGTTGACAAGACAATACACAGATCACCTATGTGTTTTGCTGTGGCTTCTTAAAGGAACAGCGCAAGTTTCTTAGAGAACAACAGAGCTTGGAGGTCTCTCAGGCTATTTCCTTGTGTGCTTGTTTGTGAAAGAAGATAAAGTGATAAAGGCAGAGGCCTCCTGAAGGAGGAAAAGCTGGAGTGGAGAGGCTGGATGAGGGATGCATGTAGACCTTCTGAAAGTCAATCCATGAACAGATTCAGATGGACAACTGATATGAGCCTCCAGACTGTGCGAGTCAGGATTCTCCAGAGGGCAGACTCAGAGGAATGCCTATATAATTTGATAAGGATTTACTGGACTTGAGGCTAGACAGGCCCACCATGGCCATGTGCACACTAGACAACCTGGAAAGACAGTAACTGCTGAGTTCAAGACTTTGAAAGCCTCAGAACAAGAGGGACCAGTGATGCAGCCCCAGCCTAAAGTTGAATGCCAGATACATTCACCAGAGCATCCCAACTCAAAGGCCAAAGAAGCTGGTTCTCATGGCTAGGGTGATGGCAGCAGCAATGGGTGCAGCCACTGGAGATGAGCCATGTTTTCACATGTGTGAGCATCCTTTTTCTACTTTTTATTCCCTTTGGACCCCCAGACAATTGGATGATGCCACCTGTGTTTGGGTCAGCTCTTCACACTCAGCTGACCTCACATACCAACGAGAAACATCCTCTCAAGCATATAATTAAACAACTTTCAATGCTGTCCACTTAACAGCCAATATTAACCATCACTCTGGTCTTCAACATCCATTAGGTAGAAGTAGCCTAACACATTAACCAATCACTCAGAAAAGATTTGTAACTTTGGATTTCTGTCCACTCAATCAATGGATTCCAGAAATTCTGCATTTTCCTCACTGGACAGTATTCATGGCTACCCTGATTCCGTATAGACCCAAACTGCAATTCTTTATTTCTTAAACAATTGCTACTTCCTTTTTTCTCTGTGCCAAACTTCAGTTGTTTTCAACTCATGCTCTCTTTACTCCAGTACCTTCTGATATCAGGAACAGCGTGCTAGTTGCTTCTCTTGACACACTGCCTGGGTGAAGAAAGATCCTGTCATTATGATTCTAGTCCCACTGACCCATTAACAAAGTGATCCAAGGAGCAAAGGATGTCCTTGGCACACAGAATTCTTACTTCTAGATGGGTCCTATCCTACAAGCGATGCTTTTCAAATTGGTTCTAAGAACTGAGATGCTTTCCTATATGGAGATGGTGTCTACTTGCTATAGCTCCAGAAGGCACAGGGTAGGGGAACTGGAGAAGCTGGGAGCAGAGAAGAGCCATCATGGTGAGAGCTGTTCTGACAGAGTGGCCCCCTGGGGCAGGGAGAGGACCGTGGTACAGTTAGCAATGGGCATATGACCTGTATTGGGTCATATGATTTACAAGTTAGCCTGGCAGCCTTGAAAGGTCATCTGTGGCCTGGATTTCACTTCCATGTGGTTGTAAGTTCACTGTAAAGTAGCAGTTGCAGCAAAGAGACAGTATGTGTGTGTGTGTGTGTGTGTGTGTGTGTGTGTGTGTGTGTGTGATGCTCATTTCATTCTTGGGGTCTCCAAGCAGATTGCTTGAGCTAGGATACTCAGAGAATAACTATTTGAATAATGAACAGGTCAGAACAGCTAAGGCAGTATGAAGAAAATCTTAAAATGTTATAATCCTATAATACCCAGAGTTGTATAATGCTACTGAAAGAACAGAGAGATCTGTGGGGCAGAAAAGAAAGTCTAGAAATAGCCACACTCCGCACAGGGCTCACTACTCCATCAGGGAGCTACAAGCCTGCTAGGAAGGTGCAGAAGTTAACACGACCAATGAGAACACTCGGTTAATTTGAAAAGGGGGTGAGGCTTAGGAGTCCTCACATCAGACCTTTCAATCAAGCTAGAAGCTTGCTGAGGCTACTTCCTAAAGCACAGACAAGAAGGTAAAACAATGAAGGAATCCAGGCTCCTGCTGCCTGACAGCTAGATGGGAGGAGTACATGGGTTGTTGTGTGTTTATTCAAAGTATAAAGCAAGATGATAACAACAACAGCAACAACAGACATATTCCAGTCTAGATGAAACTAATGTGTATTTAACACAGTTTCCAAAGCTTTTAACTGACTTGTGACCCTGGGGCCTCAGGTACTAGGGAGGACTTATGTTTAAGGATACACATTATTGGGCACAAATGAAAGTGATTTATAAGGGTAAAAATACTCAAGAGAAAGTGATAAGGGTGTTTTGTTTTCCTAAACAGAAAAGGAAACACATGATTTACTAAGATTTTATTGGTAACTTAGTATTAAATGACTCAAATTCGCTATTTAAGGAGAAAATATACAGCAAAGTAAGGTACCTGTTTTTTTTTTTATTAGAAAGATTTCTAAATAGTACTAGGCATATTCCATCAAGGAACAATGAAGCAAGTGTGTTCCTGCTCCTGAAGGATTATTAATTGGCTCATCTGTTTTTGAATTTCACAATTTGATTAAATGTCTTTTATTTGTATCTATCTTAAGAAACAGTCATATTGACAATCAAAGAATTATATTTGCAAAGATATTCATAACAATATTATCTGTAGTAATGAAACAAGAAATGCGAAAATCTTATGTCCAACAATAGGGGGATAATTAAATTGTGTTGTATCCCATCTGAGATAATTGCATAGCTATTAAAATGCTTCTCTAAAATTGTCAATGACTTGTAGAAACTTTTACAATGCAGTATTAAGTGAAAAAAAAGTCAGGATATAAAATCGCACATGCAGTATCATCTCAATTATGTAAATATATGTGCATAGACTCGAAGAAAATGCAGATGGATTTCACAGTGCTTACCCCTGGGTTATGGCATTGTGGTCTTTAAAAGATGTCTCATCTTTCTACTTTCACATGAGTGTGTATCACTTCCCAAACTAATAGTAATGAGAAGGAAACCCAACGGGAGTGCTTGAAGATGAAGAGCTGAAGGAGCTAGGTGCAAGCTGGCTTGTGAGCTGTTCTCAAATGCTGACATTACAATGTGGATCACGCCTGCCAAAGGCCCAGCCTCCACCAACTTCTACAAAGAGAAACCTTTCAATTCCAACCCCTGTCGATGAAAGAAGCAGCCCATTGTACATTATTACATGATTATAGATCTTCATTCTTCAATCTTTGTTCTTCTTGTTTTATGGTTATTCGCTTATTTTATTCTTTTCATCAAGTCACGACTTCATTTTCTTTATTTTTCCTCTTAGGAATGAAGTATATCTACCATAGTGTCAAGTGCCCCAATAGTAAAGTAAAGGAATGTATCTATGTTAAAACTAGGATCTTCACCCTGACCTTCCACTGGCCCGGGCTGTGGTCTCCATGTCCTGGGGCCACCAGGCAACATCAGGAAGAGGATGGTCATGGCTGTGTTGAGCAGAACTCCTCTTGTAGGATGACCAAAGCACTGTGGACGCAGAAGTGGGCAGAAGGAGGAGGCCACAGGTGACAAGGTCGCCCTGGGGACAGCAGCCCTCCACAATCTCAACTCATACCTCTGCAAAATGGACAGAATATAATAAAAATTAATTTAATACATTGACTAGTCTCTGATAACCTTGGAGATGTTTCCACTGGAATACCAGAGGTGCTTTTGTGATAAGTGTCTACCACTGCGAATCTGCCAAAAGACGCTACATCTACCCCACCCAGCTCACACCTCCCACAAGGAGGGTAGTGGTGCACAGTTCTGAAACCCTGTCCTGTGTCATAGGACAACGGGTCTTCAGCTCAAGAAGGGCTCCTAGCAGGGGAAGGCCCTGGGTGCCAGCACCTGGAAGGTTCAGATCTTATGATTAAGCCAGTTGGATCCCTACAAAAGGATAGGCTCTGGTAAAGCCAGAAGAGGCTAGTTTGGGGTCAGACAGAGGTCATGGAAGGAAGAGAGGTCACCTGTGTCCTAGGTTCATTATGGGGAGCAGGGGTGAGAGCTTTGTGGCTTTTAATCCCAAATTCTGGCTCCTCTCCTTTCTTTGGTACTGCTTGTTTATCTGCTGTATTGCCTCTATATCCCTGACCTGCGTTGTCTGAGTTCTCTGTAGTTTTCAGATGGAGGCTGAGACAAGGGCTATTCCAGGTAAGGCCTGGCTGTCAGGGGTTCTCGTCCCCGAGTGGGTAGGCCGTACAGGCATGAGGTCAGGATAAGCGTCTAAGTGGAGAATCCTGAAGCTCATCCTCAGGACCACTTAAGTGTGTCGTGACTAGTTGGTAAGCCAGCGGCATCCCTGACACATGGAAACTGGAATTTCTGTTTTCCCATGCTGGACCCATGTTCTCATACCACAAGTTCCCAGTGCCCACGATTTGAGGGTCCATGCTGCCTGTTCACCCCCAGCCCTCATAAGCCAGAGGTAGTTTCGCGCTCTCCCAGGGGAGGTTGCCACCCAGAAGTAAAGCTGTCTGTTTAAAATATATCTGGTCATTTTCAAATAGACAGACAGTGTGCTCCTGGGAAGTGTG
>CABHPP010098267.1:0-17500 GCA_902168425.1 Peromyscus attwateri | reverse complement strand
AAAGGAACAAACAACAGCATATAGATAGCAACATCAAATTGAGCACTTACAACATCAAGTAGAAATTGGCTGGGGAGATTGAGGCTGTTAGCTTTAATGCCTAGTTGAGCTTCTCTACATGGATAAGCTTCCAGCTCCCATCTTTATATTTCCATGATGGCACTTTTATATCCTGAAATAAACAGTAATAACCTGTGTTAGAAATGAGGGTAAAGATGAGATAATATACCACCTCATTTAAGTTATGCATTTTGTGTTATATGCTACAGTAAATTATTTAAAATTATGAAAGTAGATTAAGTCCAGATTGCGCAGTGAGAAGACTAAGAATCACAGGCCAATATGGGCTATACTATGAGATCCTGTCTCAAAACAGACAGACAGAAGAACATATAAACTAACAAACATTTGTAAAAGAGAGACTTAGTCCGGATTTTTCCATAGGGGAATTGAAACAGCCTTAAAGTCCTGAGTTGCCAGGCTCCATAAACTGTCTATGGCACTGAAATTCTAGAAATTCCCAATATTTTTCTTAAGCAAGTCAAAGGTTACAATTATATCTGGTTTTAAAAGATAACATATACAGCAAAAGAAAACTATGGGCAAATAATATTTACAAACATCAGTACAAAAATATTAAAGTATTAGCAAACATAATCCTCCTATATTTTATCAAGAAAATAAAAATAACTTAATGTACTACTCAAACTCAATGCTAGAAAACCCATTACTAGACTTTGCCATGTTAATAGACCCAAAGAAAAAATTATTTCGTTATTTTCATAAGTGCTAAAAAAAGGTTTTGATCCAGTTTGATACATATATAAAACACTGAGAAAATAGTAACTGCAAGATTCCATTTTAACATATTTTTTAATTAAGAAATTTTAAGGGTACTATAGTGACTGTTATTGATTATCAACTTGACAGGATTTAGAATCACTTAGGTGAAAAGCTTTTGACCACATCTGTGGAGAATCATCTGAATTAGGTTCTCTATTGTTCAGACCTGAGTGGCACCTTTACAAGGGCTGGAGTCCTAGACTGAGTACAAAACAGTAAGCTGAGCACAGGCACTCCTCTCATTCTGCTTTCTTGACTGTGAACACAATGTGAGAGCAGCTTCCCCAAATTCCTGCTGCTGTATCCACTCCACAGCAACTGATTGTATCCTCAAACTGTGAGCCGAATAATTCCTTCCTTAAGTTGGTTCTGTCAGAATATTTTAGCAGAAGCAAGGTGAAAAATAAGTTTCAAATGTGTTCTCTAGTATTAACAACAAGGCACAAATGTATACACTAAAATCCAACATTCTGTTAATCAATTCAATAAAGCAAGTGGAAAAAATGTAGAAGCACATAAATTAACAAAGGAACAGAACAATTTCCAGGAGATATAAAAATTCTCCCTGTTAAAGTCTAGAGAACAAATGAAAAGCTACCTTGACAAATAGCTTCAGTCAGTATCTAACATACAAGATTTAACATCCTTTGCATATTTACACATGACTGGGTTTGGGAATGTTTTCCCCATTCTATACATTGCTTTTTCATTTTAATGTTTACCTAGCTCTTCAGAAAAGTTTTATGTTGATAAATCTCTTGGTTTTGGTGCCCATGCTTTTGGGACCACACTGATGAAGTCATTGCCAAGCCCAATGTCACTGAGCTTTGCCCCAGATGGAAATTTTGGAATTCTAAATTACAAAAAAAATTCCTTCATCATAATTAAAATCTTTTCATGAGTATCATGTTGAAAATGATAGCACACTAAAACTATACCTTCATGAATCAGTACTTGAGAAAGTTCAATAACATTTTAAAAAATAAATTCGTTTCCGTTGTGAAGTTGGAACAAAATAATGAAAGATATAGGCTGGAAAAAACAGCTTGGCTCTGCCTGATCTTGCTTATCAAAGAATATACCAGTCAGAACAACCTGAGAACTCTAATCCTGAAAAGGCAAAGGCAGGGTGGTATCAAAATATTCATTGCACTCAAAGCTCTCACAAAGGCTTCAGATTCTACTTACCACAACATACTGGCTTGCAGTATAGTCTTGGCTTCCTTAACACTACACATTATCTTTAAGCTATACTGTTTGCTGTGCCTACAGATTGCTTTTAAGCTCTGCAGTCTCACCGTGACTAATACCATCACCAATTCTATATTAACACACTGTACTTTGTATTTATTCCTTCTCTGGGGTAAGCAGATAGTTGTTTATGTCTCATCAGGAAAAGAAAATCATACAACACTTGACATACCCACTTCTATAGCCCTGCCAATTACAGCACCTATGACCTCTGTCTTTGCTGCCTTTTAACATCTTCAGCTTTCTTTGACATATGACCCATGTTTGTGGCATTGCCAGTATTCTGAGGTCTCCATTGCAATTTAGGGTTAGCACCCAAAGCTTATACATAGCTTATCCAGGGCCTCCCTGCAGGGAATCCAACTCTGCTACATGCTACCTATGTACATCAGCACTTGTCTGTGGAATGTTGGTGTAAGTCTCCACGCCTGCAGAGTAGCACCATGTAGACAACACCAAATTCAGCTGCTGTGTCACTTTGAGGAATACCCAGGCCTCTTTGGGCAAGGGCCGCTGTGGTCTCTGAGTACCTGCTGACTTTGGAGAAATATTTCCCTGGGTAACCCTGTTTGAACAATGTACCTTAGAGGTATGTGGTAGCATGAAAGAAAATGGCTGCCAAAGAGTGAAAGAAACTATTAGCAGGTATGTCCTTGTTGAAGTAGATGTGGCCTTGTTAGAGGAGGTGTGTCACTGTAGGGGTGGGATTTGAGGTCTTCTATGCCTGAGCTATACCCAGTGACACAGTTCACTTCATATTGAATGCAGATCAAGATGTAGAACTCTCAGCTCTTTCTCCAAAACCATATCTGCCTGCATGCTGCCATCTCCTGTCATGATGCTACTGGACTAAACCTCTGAAACTACAAGCTACCACAATTAAATTTTTCCTTTATAAGAACAGATGTTATCATGATGTCTCTTCACAGCAATAGAAACCCTAAGTAAAACAGAGTGCTTTTTTTTCAAGTTAAAAAGCTACAAAGAAGCTTTCCATTTTATAGTCTGAAGCTTTCAGTGAGTGAGGTATTACCCTTAAAGCATCTGTTTACTATTCCAGTGCAAAGTGCAGTTTTGTCTTAGACTGTAATTTCTTCAATAAAATAGTCACCTTGTCTGTACTTGCTTTGTCCAGTTGCCTTTTTCAATTTAATTTTTGATGTGTATGCATGTGTGTTCATGTTTGTGCATGTGTGTGTGTGTGTGTGTGTGTCTGTGTGTCTGCGTGTGTGTGTCTGTGTGTGTGTCTGTGTGTGTGAGCATGTATAAGTCAGAAGTCAACAGTGGGTATGGTGATGGCAATTGACAGATTCTAGAATCATTTGGATGATGGGCTTCAAGGCATACCTGTTAGGATTCATGTTAACTGCATTGAAATAGGAAGACACATTCCTATGGGTGAGACCATTCCATTTGTATGGATCCCTAACTACATAAAATGGAAAGATGGAACTAAGCACTACGATTTCTCTCCTGATTGCAAATATTACATGACCACTCTCTCAAGCTCCTGCTGATGTCATATACCTGACATAATAGATTGTTACTTAGAATTCTGAGCCAAATAAATCCTTTCCACCTTAACTTGCTTTTGTCAAAGTATTTTGTCAAAACAGAAAAATAATCTAAGACTAGTGTTTTAGTTGATTGCTCTCCAACTTTATTACTTGAGACAGAGTCTTTCACTGAACCTGAAGATTACCAACAGCCAGGCTTCCTGGCCAATGAGCTTCAGAGATATTCCATTCTTTACCCATTGCCACCTATCCAGTGCATGATTACAAAACTGAGTTACAAAGCCCTGCTCTTCATATGGGTTCTAGGGATCAAATTCAGAGGCTTTTTTCTTTAAAATCAAGGATCTTACTAACTGAGCCCTTTGTCTTAGTTTGGTTTCCATTACCATGATAAAGACCACAACTAAAAGCAACTTGGGGAGGGAAGGGGTTATTTCATCTTAAAACTCCTGATCACAGCCCACCACTGAGGGAGGCCAGGGCAGGAACCTGTGTGTGTGTGTGTGTGTGTGTGTGTGTGTGTGTGTGTGTGTGTGTGTGTGAACTTGTACATGTGTGTGTGCATGCATGTGTGTGTGCGTGTGCATGTGCGTGTGCATATGTGTGTGTGTGTGTGTGTGTGTGTGTGTGTGTGTGTGTGTGTGTGTGCTAGATTGTCTGGCCAGTGAACTGCAGGGCTCTCTGCCTGTCTGCACACTCATACACATGAACACACGTACACCAAGCAATGCAATCACAGGTGTGTGCTCCATGCCTGGCTTTCATGTGGGTGCATGGCAAGCATGTCATCCATTGAGCCAGCTCACCAGCCCCTGAAGTTCTCATTTTATATGGTTTTACTATAAACTTCATTTGTTTGGGGAGCTTCATATGTGAGCACTACATCTACCTCACTCCTGATCCTCATTCCTTCCTCTAACTCCTTCTGTGTCCTATCTTCCCCTCTCAAATTCCTAATATACTTACAATTCACACATATGTATGCAGACATATGTACACACATATGAAATGTACATATATGTATTTTAGTAAGCTCACAAAACAGTATGCTTGCTCCCTGTGTCTCTTTCAAACACCTTGCTCTGATTTCTCTCTTTTTCTTCCCTCTTGCCCTCTATTACCATTTCCCCCACCCCTAGTTAAAGACCTCCTCTCATTATTCCCATTGCCCACTTTGTAACACCTGGTTTAAATTACCTGGAAGTTTAACATTTTGACCTCTCTTGCTCTAGTTTCCAGTATTTTCTTTATCACAGTTTGATTTTTATTTATTATCTCCTAATTTGGCCTGTGTTCAGTTAAGTACCTAAGTCTTTTTATTTTATGGGATGATCACTTACATAGTAGCCAATCGAAAGGGCATTGGTACAAAGCCAATGTGATGCATCCATTTTTTTTATTTCTTCTTTCTTATAGCTTCACTACGAAATTTTCCCCCACATGCACACACATTCTACAGGACTCAGTACACCTGTCTGTCACTTGTGATTTTTCACCTCAGTGAGTGCCCATCAAATTGACTTTTATCTTTTCAACAAAGAACATTATATTGAATATGAAACTGTCTCAGGTAATGATTAGCACCTAATGATTAGGACCTAATACTTACTTGTTATAAATACTTTAGAACTGTGTCAATGACATCCACTGCTAGCACACAAGGACAGTGCTCAGTAGTTTGCTTGTCCTGTTTCAGAAAATGGGTTTAGTGATGAAAATGAACTGGCGGTAAAATTTTATTGTATGATTTTAATGATAAATACATAGCAGGGCCAAGAGCAATTCATTTTAAATAGACTGAAAAGCATGTCTACCAGGTATAAAACAACTAAACACAGGAGTAGGGAGTGTGTTTTTGGTTGAATCACTTCTCTTGTGACCAAGTGAAATCAGCCACAATCTGTGCTGATCAGAAGAGACATACATGAAACATTATTGCCACCATCAAAGATCAGAAGGGAATCCTCAAAATGGCCCTGCCCTGGCAAACAAGGCAAGAGGCAATATCAGACATGGAACTACTCAGCAGTTATGAAAGACAGGTCAAGTGTACAGCATTGTGAAATAACTCCAACACACTGATCTCAGAGTGAAAGGAAAAAGGAACTAAAATGGCCAACTCTCAGAAATTATCACAGATAGGCTGATCAGGTGTTTGTCAGTGGTCATCACAGGAGGGTAATGGGAAACAACAAGGGAGATGGCTCTGCTTAGGCATCACTGAGAGGAGAGGCCATCTAAGAGGGCACCTACTTGGTAGGTAGAAGAACACCTCAGGTTGTTCTTCTCAGCCATCTTCAGGGAACAGGAAATAAATGGGCCTTAAGATAGTGCCTGATCAGTGCTCAACACAAATATGGCACCAGTATAGAACACCTGAGAAAGTATTCACACAGGACAAGTGTCACACAGAATAACAGGAGGAAGAACCTGATGACTACTTGATTGTCACACAGAGGACCAGAAGCAAACAACTGGGTTGGTTTCTTCCCACAAGTCCCCATTATCAGGCTTTCTTATTTCAGATTTGACTAAAAATTTTCATATACTATAAGTCATGGATGAATATAAAATGAGCTAACTAATAAATTTTAACAGTTTTAAGATTTAACCCCAACCTAAAAAAATAACCCTAATTGGGTAGCTTTTCTAAAATGTCTTACAAGACCAAATCCAAGTCTAAATCCCTTGTTAGTCAGCCAAAGTGTGCTGTGTATGTGTGTCTGGTATATTTATATGTATATGTATGTAGGTGGAGTGATAGATCAAGGGACAGTGAGAGTGTGGGTCTTTTCAATAGTCTCTGGGTTTTAAATTCAAAGTTAACTTCAAAGAGACTAAAGTAAGAGTGATGGCTTATGTTGGAGATTAACAAGTAGACATGGTTCACAGTTACAATTAAGAATAAGCATTTTAGCCAGGCTTCGGTGTCAAAAACCCTGTCCTGAAAAATAAAAAAAAAAAAAAATAAGCATTTGTCATTTTACCAGAGGCCAGGCTAGATCTAAGGACCCAAGATAAGACACCTCCCACTATCCGCTAACACTGCTTAAAGCCCACCCAATACCCCCAGACTACAACCCCTTCCCTGGGCTGCATACTAGGCCAACAGCCCCACATCTTTCCCCAAGTCCAGGCTGATCCTAGGGATCCTAGTTAAGATACCACCCACTGCCTACTAAACCCCTTTAATCCCACCCAACAGCCCCAGACTGTACCCACTCCACTGGGTTCTCAATCCTGATGTACAACTTCAGAAATAGGCTTAGGTTTTACCAGAGCACAGCAGATCTAGGGACCCCAGTCCCAGCAGCTGTACTAGAGGCCAGACTGGTTCTAGGGACCTCAGGTAAGACACCACCACTGCCCATTAAATCCCTTTAAGCCTGCCCAACAACTCTAGACTTCACCCACTCCACTGAGCTCTACATCACAGCCAACAACTTCAGAAGTCTTTTTCTTTACCAGAGGCTAGGCAGGATCTAGGAACCCCAGGTAAGACACTTTGCACTGCCCGCTAACACCCCTTAAAGCCTTCACAACTTCCCCAGACTGTACCACCTCCCCTGGGCTCCTTACTATGTTCCACAACTCTGCAGCTTTATTGGAGGCCAGGCTGGTCTTAGGGACCTCAGATAAGATAATGCCCACTACACATTAAACCCCTTTAAGCTTGCCGAACATTCTGAGACTGCATACCCTCCCCTAGGCTCCGTATCCTGGTCTACAACTTTGGAAGAAGACTTCTCTTTTATCGGAGGCTAGGCTGGATCTAGGGACCCCAAGCCCAAAAACCCAAGCAGAGATGTCCTGCTGGACCTGAAGGCTCACTAACCGCTAGAGCCCTTGACAACCTGGGCCAGAAAATCAGAAAGGAAGGAGAAACCAAGGGGAAAAAAAAAACCAAAATTATCCATCCAACAAAGACAAACACAGGAAAAAACACCTAAACCTATAACCATCTGAAGTACAGATGCCTAAATGCCAGTGTAAGACCGCAATCAATAACAGAAAAAGCAATATGGTACCATTAGAACCCAGCTATGCAATGACAGCAATATCTGAACAATACAATGCAGCTAATGCACAAGAAAAGGATCCTAAAAAATAATTTTATGAAGATTATAAAGGTCCTTAAAGAGGAAATGAAAAAAAAATCAGGGGGAAAAATGGATGAAATCAACAAATCCCTAAAAGAATGAAAAGAAAACAAACAAACAAACAAACAAACAGGTAAAGGAAATAGTTCAGGACCTTAAAATGGATATAGAAGCAATAAAGAAACTCCAACAAAGGGAATCCTGGAAATGGAAAATTCAGATAAGTAAACAGGAACTACAGATGCAAGTATTGCCAACAGCATACAAGAGATGGAAGAGAGAATCTAAGGCATTGAAGACATGATTCCTTGGTCAAAGAAAATGTTAAATATAAAAAATTCCTAAAAGAAAACATCCAGGAAATCTGGGTCACTATGAAAAGCCCAAACCTATTAATAATAGGAATAGAAGAAGGAAAAGAATCTCAGTTTGAAAACCCAAAGAACATATTTAACAAAATTATAGAAGAAAATTTTCCCAACCTAAAGAAGGTTGTGTACATAAAGGCACAAGAAGTTTACAGAACACCAAATAGAATGGATCAGAAAAGAAAGTCCCCTGGCCACAAAATAATCAAAATACTAAACATACAGAACAATGAAAGAATATGAAAAGCAGCAAAAGAAAAAAGCCAAGTAACATATAAAGGCAGACCTATTAGAATCACACCCAGCTTCTCAATGGAGAGTCTAAAAGCCAGAAGGGCCTAGACAGATGTCTTACAGACACTAAGAGACAGATGCAAGCCCAAACTACTATATCCAGAAAAACTGTCAATCACCATACATGGAGAAAACAAAACATTTCATGACAAAGTTGAATTTAAACAATATATATCCATAAATCCAGGCCCACAGAAGGTACTAAAAGGAAAACTCCAACCACAGGATGTTAACTATACCCACAAGAACACAGGTAATAGATAATGTTACACCAGCAAAACACAAAGAAGGGGAACACACACACAAACACACACGCACACATGCACACGCACAATGCACAGTATAATGCACACGCACACACACACGCACACACACTTGCGTGCGCGCGCGCGCGCGCGCGTGCGCACACACACACACACACACACACACATTACCAGCACCAACAAAATAACAAGAATTAGCAACCGTTGGTCATCAATATCCCTCAATATCAATGGACTCAATTTGCCAATAAAAAAAAAAACACAGGCTGACAGAATAGATACAAAAACAGGATCCATTATTCGGCCACATACAAGAAACACACCTCAACATCAAAGAGATTACCTCAGAGTAAAGGGTTGAAAAAAGATTTTCCAATCAAATAGACCTAAGAAGCAAGCTGGTGTAGCTACCCGAATATCTAATAAAATAACTTTGAGATCAAAATCAATCAAAAGCAATGAGGAAGAATATTTCACCCTCATGAAAGGAAAAATGCACCAAGATGATGCCTCAACTCTGGACATCTATGCAACAAATGTAAGGGCATCCACATTTGTAAAAGAAATACTACTGAAGATTAAATCACCCAAAGAACCCCACATAATAATAGTGGGAGACTTTAACATCTCACTCTCCCCAATGGACAGGGCATCCAGACAAACTAAACACAGAAATAATGGAACTAATAGATATTATGACTCAAATGGACCTAACAGGTATCTACATAACATTTCACCCAAACACAAAAGAATATACCTTCTTCTCAGCACTTCATGGAAACGTCTCCAAAACTGACCATATACTTGGTTAAAAAGCAACTCTCATCAGATACAAAAAAGTAGAATAACCCTCTGTATCTTATCAGATCATCATGAATGAAAGCTGGAGTTCAATAACAACACAATACAGAAAGTGTACCTAGTCATTAAAACTGAACAACTCTCAACCACTGTGTCAAAAAAAAAATAAGAAATAAATGAAAAACTTCCTAGATTTCAATGAAAATGAAGGCACAGCCTATCCAAACTCACAGAACACAATGAAAGCAGTGTTAAGTGGAAAGTACATAGCACTCAGGTCTTCATGTAGAATTTGGAGAGACTTTATAATAGCAATTTATCAGCACACCTAAAAGCTCTGGAACAAAAAGAAGAAAACATATAAAAGGAGTAGACAGCAGGAAATAATCTGCTGTGGATATTTGTATGCTGTGAATGTGTTGTTCTGATTGGTTAATAAATAAAGCGCTGAGTGGCCAGTAGCCAGATATGAAGTATAGGTGGGACAAAGGGAGAGGAAAATGTTGGGAAGGGGAAGGCTGAGTCAAGAGATGCTGCCAGCTGCCACCACTGTGAGAAGTAAGATGTAAAGTACCACAAGCCACGTGGCAACTTATAGATTAATAAAAATTTGTTAATTTAAGATATAAAAACCAGATAACAAGAAGCCTGAGCCATTAGGCCAAAAAGTTTAAATAATATAAGCATCTGTGTGTTTATTTGGGTCTGAGTGGCTTCGGGCCTGGGAGGGACCAGGGATAACTCCAGCTACAGTAATCAAACTGAAGGCTGAAATCAATAAAATACAAACAAAGAGAACAATTCAAAAAATCAATAAAACAAGTTTGATCTTCAAGAAAAATAAACAAAATAGACAAACCCTTATTCAATCTAACTAAAAGGCAGAGGGAGCATATCCAAATTAGCAAAATCATAAACAAAAAGAACACAACAACAGATTGTAAGGAAATCCGAAGAATCATTAGATCATACTCCAAAAACCTGTACTCCACAAAATTGGAAAATTTAAAAGAAGGGGACACATTTTTTTTTGATAGATACCACTTACCAAAGTTAAATCAAGGTCACACAAGCAGTTTAAACAGACCTATTACCCTATGAAAGTAGAAGCAGTCATTAAAAATATCCCAACCAAAAACAACAACAATAAAAAAGCCCAGAGGCAGATGGTTTTAATGCAGAATTCTATCAGACTTTCAAAGAAGAGCTCATATCAATATTCCTCAAATTATTCCACAAAATAAAAACAGAAGGAACATTGACAAATTCTTTCTATGAGGCCACAGTCACCATGATACCAAAGTCACATAAATATTCACCAAAGGAAGAACTGCAGATCAGTTTCCCTTGTGAACATTGATACAAAAATATTCAATAAAATACTGGCACAGGGAATCTGAAAACATATCAAAAAGATCGTCTGCCATGATCAGGTAGGCTTCATTCCAGAGATGTAGGGAAGCTTCAACATACAAAAATATGTCACTACAATCCATCAACTAAACAAGCTGAAAAAAATCACATGATTAGCTCATTAAATGCTGAAAAAGCCTTTGACAAAATTCAACATCCCTTCGTGATAAACTCTTGGAGAGATCAGGGATACAAGAGACAAACTTAAACATAACAAGAGCGATATACTGTAAGCTGTTTGCCAACATCAAATTAAATGGACAGAAATTCAAAGCAATTCCACTAAAATTGGGAACAAGATAAGAATATTCAACATAGTATTTTAAATTCTAGCTACAGCAATAATACAACCAATGCAAATCAAGAGGATACAAATTGGAATGGAGGAAGTCAAAGCATCATTATTCTCAGATGATATGATAGTATATATAAGCAACTCCAAAAATTCTACCAGAGAACTCCTATAGCTGACATTCCTTTAGTCAAGTGGCTGTATACAAGATTAAGTAAAAAAAAAAAATTAGTAGCCCTCCTATATACAAAAGATAAATGGGCTGAGAAAGACATCAGGGAAACAACAAATTTCACAATAGCCTCAAATAATACAAAATATCTTGGAATAACTCTAACCAAGCAAATGAAAAACCTGTATCACAAGGACATCAAGTCTTTGAGGAAAGGAATTTGAGGAGATATCAGCTGATAGAAAGATCTCCCATGCTCATGAATCAGAAAGTTTAACAGTAAAAATAGCTATCTTACCAAAAGCAGTCTATATATTCAATGCAATCCCAATTAAAATTTCATCACAATTCTTTACAGACCTTGAAAGAACTTCATAAGGAAAAACAAAAAACCTAGCATAGCTAAAAATAATCTTGTACAATAAAAGAACTTCTGGAGGTATTACCATCCTTGATTTCTACAAGAACTACAGACCTATAGTATTAAAAACCACATGGTATTATTATAAAAACAAACAGGTTGATTAATGGATTGTAATTGAAGACCTAGATATAGATTTACACACCTACAGACACCTGATTTTCAAGAAAAGAAGCCAAAAGTATACAATAAAAAAAAAAGAAAGCATCTTCAACAAATGTTGCTGGTATAACTGGATGTTGGCATGTAGAAGAATGCAAATAGATCCATATCTATCACCTTGAATAAAACTCAAGTCCAAGTGGATCAAAGACCTCAACATAAATTCAAATACACTGACCCTGATAGAAAAGAAAGTGGGGAATAGCCTTAAATGCATTGGCATAGGAGACAACTTTCTGAACACGCTAACAATAGTGCAGAAACTGAGATCAATACTTAATAAATATGTCCTTGTGGAACTGAAAAGTTTCTCTAAGGCAAAGGACACTGTCATTGGGACAAAATGGCAGCCTACATAATGGGAAAAGATCTCCAGCAACCCCACATCTGACAGAGGGCTGATTTCCAAAATATATAAAGAACTCAAAAAACTAGACATCAACAAACCAAATAATCTAATTAAAAATGGGGTAGAGATCTAAAAGATAATTGTTGATAGAGGAACCTCAAATTGCCAAGAAACACTTAAATATTCAACATCCTTAGTCATCAGGGAAACAAATCAAAACAACACTAAGATTCTATCTTACATCTGTCTGTAGCCAGAAGCTTTCCTTTGTCCTGTGGCTGCTCAGTCCCAAATAAATACATGGAGGCTTATATTAATTACAGACTGTTTGGTGTATGGCTCAGGCTTATTGCTAGCTAGCTACTACATCTTAAGTTAACTCATTTATGTTAATCTATGCATTGCCATATGGCTGTGGTATTACTGGTCTGCTGAGAACTTGTTGCTCCTTGGCCAGCTGTATCATATCTCCCCTTACTCCATTCTCTTCTCCCTCTATCTCTTTTAGATTTCCCAGTGGGCTCTTATCCTGCCTAACCATAGGCCAAAACAGCTTCTTTATCAACCAATGGTAGCAACACATATTCACAGCACACAGAAAGACCATCCATCCCACAGCACTTCCTCTTTTCTGTCTAATCAAAGAGGAAGGTTTTCATTTTAGCGTAGTAAAATTACATATAACAAAACAGTTACCAGTTAAGAATTATAGTTACAATATCTAGTCTATTTGAAAATTAAAGAAAATACTCTATAATCTACCTTATTTTTGTGAGTCTAAAGTTTTCTATCTAAACTTTTATCATAACTAAGGAAAACTATAATTATAATTAACTAGTCTTCAACTCCCTTAAAGACCCCAGGAGGATATATTACTTGAGTAAACAGGAAGTACATTGCAAGCAACTTCCAAAACTCTAGAAATGACAGAGATATCTGACTGCCTGGACAGTCATCTACAATTCTTTTGTAACATTGGAACATCCATGTGTAGCCTATAGGCCTAGAGTAACTGGTACACTTTTCAGTGAAACAGGACATTTGAAAAATTATTCTGCCTAATGGCAAAGTTCATCAGTCACTTTCATCTGTGTCCTGTAGAATGTCTGGTAGTTTCTTCTGTAAAGCAGGAACCTGAAAGACTATCTCACCTTGTTTTAGCCAAGTCCAGTGGTCACTTTTCTATGAGTCATGAATATCCAGTTTGTACAACATTTTGTCAAGTAGTCGAGGCAAAGGTACTTTTTTTGTCCAGTGGCTAACATTTGCCACAAAGAAAGTAAACTCCATATGGAATTTCTCCAATGCCCATCATCTTCTCTGAAGTAGATTGGTGCTGCCAGGAGCAGACATGTCTCACTGTCCAGAAAAGTCTAGTTCTTAAAACATTTTAAATGCCATATTCTATAGGTCTTTGAAGTGTTTGAAGATTACCTATCTATCTGAAATATATCTCTGTATATCTAGAAAACCTAATTAGCATGACTCTAAGTTTAACTCTTATAGATGACTATTAATTTGTATTTCTTAACTATACAGTAAATTTTTAAATGAGTTGCATAAACATAATACCTTAAAGAAGAGTAGAAATATACATATAGTATAACAAAATTGACCTAAAATTTGTATCAATAAAGCAAAAGCTATATTAATATAAAATATGTAAGGTTAATAGTTGTTTTTCTTGATTAAAGTAGATTCAACAATCTACATTTTTTCCTATCATTTCTATATCATACCCCCTATCTTCCTTTAGAGAGATTGATTGATTATGACCAATAACAATTTGTAGCCAAATCCCCTAAATAAAGGAAAGCATTCATAATCCATTTTTTGAATTTCTAGGCTACTTCCTGCTGATTGGGGGTGCTGGTAATCTTTGTGGGACCATGAGAAAATTTAGGATTATGGTCAAGTCCTGACTGGAGTAGTCTGTGAGGCTGAATCATCTCAGCCAGCGGCCTTGAAAACTTTCTGAATGCAAAACTCAGAGGGAACTGCAACAGAGGCAGTGTGAAATGTTGGATCATCTAAGCCAGCTGTTCCCATTGGAGATTTTTCAGGGAGTCTTACTCAATCAAACCATATTAACCTGGAAGCAATCCATAGGTTCTCATCTTCTGGGGAAACAAAAGCAGAACCTCTTTTCCAAAGCAACCTATCCTTAGACCCAAATTTTGAAGTCAAGATACCTTTCAAATATATGTGTTGGTTTAACTTCGCAGCCCCCACAACCAAATGTCTCTCTGTAGTTAAAAATCCCAAAGACAACACAATAATATACAGTATCCAGACTCTCTATGTATATTCCATCTTTATGTGTCTTATTAATTTTTTATTACTCTATTTCTTTTTAAGGACTTTCTCTATCCTTTTTTTAAAATCTCAAGCCTACATATATTTTTTAAACATATTGTGACCCACTTAGAGGTTTTTCTGTCTGAATCTGTTTTTACTGTGAGTCTTCATCCTTTGTCTATATGAGAAAAAAACTTGACCCACCTGCAGCATGCTACCTGCTGGAGGTTGTTCTGATAGCTTAAGCCAGCAGGCAGCAGCTGGGAGAATCCTCTCTTTACAATAGCCCATGTAGGAGGCTGTGGGAGCCTGTCATGTGGCACATGGTTGTGCTCTTAAGCCTGCAGCCAGCCACTGGGAGAAGCCTCTTGGTATCATGGTCCATGAGTGACCACAGAAGTCTGTCATGTTGCCACTGAAGCCAATCACGGCCAGAGGCTATGGTTCTGTACTGCAACCCTCAATGAGACCTGAACTAGAAAGCTCTTCTTGGCTCTGTTTTTGCGCACTTGGAATCTTTTTAAAGCTTTTTTAGGTCAATGTGGATCAATGGCAGATGGTGGGTGCTAAATGTAACTGGAAATTTTCCTTTGTCCCATAGCTGCTGTGTTCATTGGTCCCAAATGAATACCCACAGGCTTGTATTAATTACAGGCTGTTTGGTCTATGGCTCAGGCTTATTGCTAGCTAGCTATTACATCTTAAATTAACCCATTTCTATTAATCTATGTATTGCCACATGGCCAGGGCATTACTAGTCTTCTGGCATTTTGTTGCTCCTTGGGCTGCTGTATTGTGTCTCCCCTGACCCCACCCTCTTCTCCCTGTATCTCTTTTGGATTTCCCGACTGGCTCTTATCCTGCCTTACCATAGGCCAAAACAACTTCTTTATTAACCAATGCTAGCAACACATATTCACAGCATACAGAAAGACTATCCCACAGCACCTGTCAGAATGGCTAACATCAAAAATATAAGTGACAGCTCATGCTAGAGAGAATATGGAGCAAGGGAAACATCCCTCCATTGCTGGTGGGAGTACAAACCTGTACAGTCATTTTGGAAATCAATATGGCAGTTTCTCAGAAAATTGGTAATCAATCTACCACAAGACCAACCTATACCACTCTTGGGCATATGCCCAAAGGATGCTCAATCATACCACAAAGATTCTTCCTCAACAATTTCATAGCAGCTTTATATTTAATGGCCACAACCTGGAAACAATGTAGATGTCCCTCAACTGAGGAATGGATAAAGAAAATGTGGTATATTTACACAATGGAATATTATTCAGCTGTTAAAAAAAATGATATCATGAAATTTGAAGGGAAATAGATGTAACTAGGAAAAATATAATCCTGAGTGAGGTAACCCAGACACAGAAAGACAAACATGGTATATACTAAATTATAAGTGGATATTAGCTATAAAATAAAGGATAACCATGCTATGATCCACAGACTCAAAGAGGCTCGGAACAAGGATTCATGTGGGGATGCCTGTATCTCCCTGGGAAAGTGAAATAGAAGAGATTTCATGAATGCACTGAGGTTGGGCAGGGATAGGAACATGAGCAATCAGGTCAAGGAGGAGGAGAGGGAGGGTACTGAAAGAGACTACTGGAAAGGGGAGAGGAATTTTGGAGTCAGATAAAGACCTGGTGCAAGATAATATCTCAGGAAGGATAACCTAGCTAAGGATGTCCCCAGCTAAGACTCCTAGCAATAGCAGATATGTAGCCTGAACTGGCCATCTCCTGTGAGCAGGCAAGTCTTCAAGTGGAGGTGTTGCACAAATCCTAAATGGTCTTATGATAAAAACCTAAAGCCAGATATTGGGGTAAATGCTGAAAGATCAGAGGAAACAAGTCACAACCACTTCTTAGCTCTCTAACTACTCATCTGAAAAAGGAAGATCTTGTCTCCATGAATCCTCAGACTAAATGCCCCTGAGTCTTCAGTCCAAAGGACTTGAGTTACTGTCTCCTCCCACCTTTTATGACTTTCTCTGCCCAGCCATATCACTTCCTGTCTCAACCTTCCTAGTACTCGGATTAATGGCATGTGTGCTTCCCAATTACTGCTAGCAAAGGTATGAGATCTCAAGTACTTGAATTAAAGGTGTGTGCCACCACTGCCTGGCTCTGTTTCTCTTTGAGATGTGATTAATCTTATGTAGCCTAGGGTGGCCTTGAACTCACAGAGATCCACATGGATCTCTGCCTCTGTCTCCCAACTGTTAGGATTAAAGGTGTGTGCCATCATAGCCTGACCTCTATGGCTAACTCTGTGGCTGGCTCTGCCCTCTGATGTTCGGGTAAGCTTTATTTATTAGAGTATAAACAAAGTATCACCACATGGAGGGAATGGGAAACCAACCACATAACTTTCAACCTGCAGCCTGTCCTGCCTATGGGATATGGGTGGCCTAGAGATTGAAGGAATGGCCAATCAATGGATGGTCTAGCCTAAAACCCATGCCAGGAGAATAAGCCCACTCCTGACACTGCCTGTAGTACCAGGACCCACAGGCTAGATGACCCAGAGACCTAGGATAAAACTATAAACAACTGGAGAAAAATATCAATGTAATGATGCCTAATGATATTCTGCTATACTCATAGATTGGTGCCTATTGTTCTCATCCAGCAACTGATGGAAACAGAGGCAGACCCACAGCCAAACATTAGGTAGAACTTGGGGAATCCTGCAGAAGAGGAGAAAGGATTGTTGGAGCCAGCAGAATCAAGGACACCACAAGAAAATCTGTTGTATTTAAAAAATGGCAGAAAGGAGTCACACTATATAACAGGGCCCATTTAGGAGATTTATTGAGGGGAGGAAAGAGAAGGGGGCAGAGACCGATCCCTGGGGATGAGAGTGAAGGAAGAGAAAGAGAAAGAGAAAGAGAAAGAGAGAGAGAGGGGGGAGAGAGAGAGAGAGAGAGAGAGAG
>CABHPP010098265.1:0-10327 GCA_902168425.1 Peromyscus attwateri | reverse complement strand
GGTGGAGAGAAGGGGACCTGTGGTTGGTATGTAAAATGAATAAAAAAACAATTAAGTTTCCACCCAGGCGGTGGTGGCACTCACCTTTAATCCCAGCACTCAGGAGGCAAAGGCAGGTGATCTCTGAGCTCAAGGCCAGCCTGGTCTACAGCGCTAGTTCCAGGACAGCCAGGGCTACACAGAGAAACCCTATCCAACAAAAAACAAGAAGTTTCCACTTTATCTTCAAAAGTGGGAAAAGGGCTGGAGAGATGGCTCTGTGGTTAAGGGCACTGGCTGCTCTTCCAGAGGTCCTAAGTTCAATTCCGAGCAACCATATGGTGGCTCACAACCATCTGTAATGAGATCTGGTGCCCTCACCTGGTGTGCAGGCATACATGCAGACACAGAGCACTGTATACATAATAAATCTTAAAAATAAAGTGAGGACAAAGAGAACACAATTTATAAAAAAAAAAAAAAAAATGGAAAAAGATCACAACAGACTGAAGGACATTCTGAGATTTATGCTAATTTATTTATGAGATTTATACTTTATGCTAATCAACCTGCTTACTGTTTGGTGAACATATAGAATAGTATTTCTGAAAAAACATGGTACTTGTCATAATACACACCGACTGTGCATCCCTAACTTGGAATGCTTGGGATGGGAAGTGTTTTAGATTTTTAAAAAAGATTTCAGCCGGGCAGCTTGGTGCACGCCTTTAATCCCAGTACTCGGGAGGCAGAGCCAGGTGGATCTCTGTGAATTCAAGGCCATCCTGGTCTACAGAGCAAGACCCAGGGCAGGCACAAAAACTACACAGAGAAACCCTGTCTTGAAAACCTCCCCCCTCCAAAAAAAAGAGAGATGTGGTGGGCTGGAAAGGTGACTCTGATTGCTCTTCCAGGGGACCAGGGTTCAATTCCCGGCACCCACACAGCAGCTAACAACTGTCTGTAACTCCAGTTCCAGGGGACCCAACAACCATAGCAAAGCACCAATGCACATACAATAAAAATAAATTAAAAAGAAAAGATTTGTTAAAACAAACAAACAAAAACCAAAACCGTGCTGCAGCTCATGCACAGAGCCCTAGCTTTGATCCCTAGCACTAAATGGGGAGCAGGAGTGGGGGTGTGTGTGATATTAACTACAGCACATTCTGATACCTGAGGCAGAAACTAACGCTGCAATCATAAATGTAAACTTCATAGTAAGATTAAAGGTTTATTTAGTATTTTGCCTGCACACATGTATGAGCACCACATCCATGCCTGGTGTCGCTGGAGGTCAGAAGTGGGCATTGGATTCCCTGGAACTGGAGTACATACAGTTGTCAGCCATAATGTGGGTGCTGGGAATAGAACCCCAGTCCTCTGCAAGATGGTATGTGCTCTTAACTGCTGAATATCAATGCACTCCCCAGAATTAAGTTCTGTGGGATGGCCCTTCTGTATGCTGTGAATATGTGTTGCTCTCATTGGTTGATAATAAAAGCCACAGGCCATGTGGTGATGCATAGATTAATAGAAATGGATTAATTTAAATGTAAGAGCTAGTCAGTAATAAGCCTGAGCTGTTGGCCAAGCATTTATAATAAATACAAGCTTAAGCCTCTGGGTGATTATTTGGAAGCTGCTGTAGGATGGGGCAGGACAGAAAAAAGCCTGTGTTTACAAAGTTCAGCTTTAATTAAAATTCCAGAATTTAATAAATTAAAATGCTAATATACATTTTTCTCCCTGTGCAAATATACAAAAAGTTCTCCTTTCTCCAATTTGTTACTGTTAAATCATAAATACTCAACCATGTACATCTAAAGAAGTTTCTATTATACCACTAATTATTTTAACATATCAGAGAAATTTACATAACAAGTTAGAGAACAAAAGTAAGAGATAATAGGAGCTTCCATTCTATCCATATTATCTACTAAGACCACGGTGTGGGCAACAGAGTGTAGATTAATTGTAGTAGTTCCTTGAATGAAAGACTCTAGACAAAATCTTCCACAAACACAGGTTTTGGCAGTATCCAAATCTCGGCAAAGATGGAAAGGAATGATATGAGGGCCATATGGAATCCTAAGGGGGAAAAACATACACAATGTTACTATATTCTGAATTGCATGTGTTTAGACAAGAATTAGAACACTGAATTATAATGAAATAAAAACAATGACAGGACTCAGTATAACCGGTTTACTTTCCCAACTGCTAAGAACAGGGCAAAGAGACAGCAAAACAACAACAGAATGTCCCTAGCCCTCCTAGGTATAACCCTGAAGGTACTCTGGAGGCTCAGGCAGATGGAGCCAGGCCAGACAAGCCTACACAGGGAGACATCTCAAACAAACAAAACATGCTGAGGTCAACATAGATGCATGAGACCCTGTCTTTTTTGTTTGTTTGTTTTTCGAGACAGGGTTTCTCTGTGTAGTTTTGCGCCTTTCCTGGAATTCACTCTGTAGCCCAGGCGGGCCTCGAACTCACAGAGATCCACCTGCCTCTGCCGCCCCAGTGCTGGGATTAAAGGCATGTGCCACCACCACACGGAAACCCTGTCTTAAAAAGCACTGGGGGGGCTGGGGGGGGGCCTGCGGCGCAAAGCCAGGTGGATATCTGTGAGTTCGAGGCCAGCCTGGTCTACAAAGCTAGATCCAGGACAGGCACCAAAACTACACAGAGAAACCCGATCTCGAAAAACAAAAAAACAAACAAACAAAAAAAGGTTTGGTTGACAGGCTGTAATCTCAACCTCTCTAGAGGCTGGAGGAGATAGATCCTAAACTCAAGGCCTGACTGGGCAGAGGGCATAACTCAGTGGAAGGGTACTTGCACCCAAAAGTTCAATCTCTAGTTCAAAAAGAACACTCTGGAGGCAGAAGCAGGCAGATCTCTGAGCTCCAGGCCAGCCTGGTCTACAGAGTGAGTTCCAGCACAACCGGGGCTACACAGAGAAACCCTGTCTCAAAGAAAAAAAAAGCAGCAGCAGCAGCCAGGTGTGGAGATGTGCAGATGAATTCCAGCACTTAAGGCAGGAGGACTGCAAATTTGAGGCCAACCTGACCTACATAGTAAAATATCTTTTAAAACCACCAAGTTAATCTTTTGGGGGGAGAGGTAGGGAGAGCTCAGCAGATAGTCCTTGTGGAATAAGCATGAGGACCTGATTTTGATCCACAGAACCCACAGACAAAATCTGGGTGCAGTGGACACTTGTAATCTCAAGGCTTGGGGGGCAGGGTGGGGAGAATAGGCAGATTCCTGGGTTCCCTGGTCAGCCAGCCTAGTCTTCTTGGTAAGTTCTGGATAAAATAAGACCATCTGTAAAATAATAAGATGGCTGGCCACTAAGGAATGATGCTTGAGCCTGACATTTAAGGTGTACTCATGTGAGCATAAGTACACACACACACTCAAGTTGCTTTTTAATATCATCTTTCTACTATTTTGTAGGCACTCAATTACTAATTACATCTCATTGCTGTGACAGACACCCTATCAAAAGGCAGCTCAGGGAAGGAAAAGGCTTATTTCATGGGATACTTCTAGGTCACAGTCAAGTCAATGAGCAAAGTCGAGGAAGCAGGAACCATGGAGGAACAGTGCTTGTCAGCTGACTCGCTGGCTAGCTCCGGCTAATGTTCAGCCAGCTTCCATATCCAGCCTAGGAGCACCTGCCCAGAGACAGGGCTACCCACACTGGGCTGGGCTCTCCAGTACCAACTATTAATCAAGACAATCCTTCAGACATGGTCACAAACTAACCTGAGAGAGAAATTGAATTATTTCAGGTGATTCTAGACTGTGCCAAGGTGACAGTTGACACCAACTAGGCTAGTTCACTTCCTAAGCTTCCACATCTATATGACAGAAACATGGACAACAAAAGAAAACAAAAGCCCAGTCAATGGAGCTCATTTCCTGAAACCAACTGCAGTTTAGTGTCTAAAGGAAGAGAACCATCAGTCACTGAGTCCTTCAGGTACAAAATGTTTTGGTGTAACATTAGCTCATTTAGTCTCAAAATTCTGTAAAGTGGATATTATTATTCCAATTTCAGATGAGATTAAGAAGTTAACTAATGTGCTAAAGTCATCCAAATGGGTGAAGCCAGCAGTACAATTCAAGTCTGGCTGAATAAACCACACTTCACTATTGTGCCAGATTGGATGGAATCCTCAAACTTCTGGGTGCATTAGAATCACTTGGAGATCTTATTAAAACAGAACTAGTCCCCATTCTGAAAATTCCTGATTCTGTAGGTTTTGGGAATATATAAACTTGTTAAGGAACTCTTACCAAGTTCCTACCTGATCTGCTTAATGCTGTTTCATCTGCTCAGGGCACTATATTTTGAGAAATGGTGCTATATAGTCATCCAGCCATGTCTGTAGGCCAGGAACACATGATAGCATATTTAAAATAAGATTTATTTTTATTTTATGTGTATGAATGTTTGACCTGATTATATGAATGTGCAATGTATGTGTGCCTGTGAGTGTGCATAGAGTGGACCAGATCCTCTGGAACTAGTTACGGGTGATTGTGAGCTTCGCTATGTGGGTGCTGGGAACTGAACCTGGGTCCTCTGAAAAAGCAGTCAGAGCTCTCTGACCACTGAGTCATCTCTCCAGCCCAAAGATAAAACATTTAATATACAAGTAAGAAATAGTGAGTGCTGGGATTAAAGACGTGCCCCATCACCACCACCCAGCTAACTAATCTTCAATTCTTGTGAGAAAAACTGATAGCAAATAAATGTTAAAGAAACATAAAATGGCAAGTAAAAGTACTATAACAGCAAAGTAAGCCATATAACATAGACTAAAAACTCACAAGAGGGTGGGCAGGTAAGATCTTTCTGCAAAGACATGAGGGTAGAGAATCAAGAAAGGGAGTGAGCTGAGATTCCAAGCAGGGGTAAAGAACATGAAGGCCACTGTAGCAAGAAGTCAGGCTGTGCACGACATTAGGAGGGTTGTTGTTGTTTTGTTTTGAATTTCCAAGACAGGGTTTCTCAGTGTAACATCCCTGGTTGTCCTGGAACTCAATCTGTAGACCACGCTTCTGCCTCCTGAGGGCTGGGAGTAAAGGTATGGGCCACTACTCTGGGCTTATTTAATATTAGGAGTTACTAAGACTTGACTGCTGGGGCCAGTGAGATGGCTCAGAGGGTGAAGGTGCTTGTTGCCAAGGCTGATGACCCGAGTTCAATCCCCGGAACCAACATGGTGGAAGGCAAGAACCCACTCCCACAAGTTGTCCTCTGACCTCCAAATGCTGTGGCATCATACATGCCCCCACTATTTATTCCCTGGCTCCACCAAAAACCTGAAAGTTAAAAAACCCAATAAGACTATTATTCTGAGTTTCATCAGAATATTGGGATGCTACCAAAGCACCATATTTTATGGCTGAAAGGCTTACCTATTGGACAGTACTGCTCGTGCAGAAGACTCCAATAAAGTTAATGGTACTTGAAGCTTTATAATTGGAAGGACTCCTGGCTTTTCAAAAGTATTTCCAAAAAGATCCAAGTACTCTAAGGATAGCGTTTTAAAATCACAAGGTAGAATTGTAAGTTTATTTCGAGCTGCTGACAGAAAACGAAGGTTTGTTAGCTGTCCTATCTTGAAAGGAAACTGAATCAATTCATTATCATTAAGGTTTAAATGTGTAAGTTCCCGAAGTTGGCAAAACTGCACAGGGAGTGCCTTGAGTTTGTTCTTGCTGAGATCCAAACTCTGAAGTGACTTCTGGAGTGTGGACTGACACAAGGACTCGGGAAATGACTCCAAGCGATTGTCACTAAGGCTCAGCTCTTGAAGGTGGGTGAGGTCTCCAACTGTAGCTGGAAGCTTTTTTACACAATTGTGACTCAGGTCCAACTTCCTCAGGTTTTTTAAGCAGAGTATGCGCATATCAAGTCGGGCAAGTCTACAGTGAGAAGCCTGAAGATGTTCCAGAGAATATGGAAAGTTCTTGCTCAGAGGATAATCCTTTTTGGATGTGATAACCATTTTGGTTTTAAATTTTTCAAATTCTGAAGTCTTCACTGGTGTGGGTGTTGAAAGTGGTATGCTGACATCACAGCCTCTATGAGCCAGTCTTGAAGCTGAAAGAAAACTCTTTAAACTGCCAGGATTGGCCTGAATAAATAAAAATAAGTTATGCAATTATTAGTCCCATTTTAGATACTTCATGCTTGTTAGTTCTTTCCTTTAAAAAATCCCACAGTTGCATACACAGGCTATGTAATCGTTTTTTTTTTTTTTTGTAAAAAATACTTTAGTACTTGGTCTAAATTTTAACTTTCAAAGTTTTAGGGGGCAGTGAGAGGGTCAGTGGGTAAAGGTGCTTGCTGTTAAGCATGACATCCTGAGTTCAATCCTTGAAAGCCACACAGTAGGAGAGAACCTACTGTTGAAGGCTGTCCTTAGACCTCACCCATGTATAGATATGTATACATACACACAGAATAAGTAAGTGTGGGGCCCGTGAGGTGGCTCAGCAGTGAAGAGCACTTGCTGCTCTTGCTGAGGACCCAGGTTCAGTTCCCAGCACCCACATTAGGCAGCTCACAGTGGTCTCAGTCTCGGACTCTCTCTCTGCCCAGAGATCAGAGGTCAGGATGTAAAGGCCGTAGGTACTGTGGCAGCACACTCTGCATGCCGCCATGCTCTCAGCCAAGATAGTGGACTAAGTCTCTGAAACGGTAAACAAGCTCCACATGAAATGCTTCGTTGCCATGGTCATGGTGTCTCCTCACAGCAATCCAACAGTGACTAAGACACACATAAAAAGAAATGTAAAACGTATTAACAGAAGCAATAATGACAGATACTGGAAAGCTCTGTCACAGATACTGGTGGCTCAGGCCTGTAATCCCAGCACTGGGGGTTGAGGCAGGACTGCTGTCAGTTTTAGGTCAGCTTGGGCTACCTAAGACCCTATCTCAAACAAACACACAAACAAACAAACAAACGAACACACCTGCAAGAGTCTGTCTCTAACTGCTATGTGGGCCATCAAGATGCTTTAACAGCCAAGCAATCTTTCTTTTTAGTTTTTGTTTTTGTATATCATCTCCCTGTGTACTCCTGGATGGCCAAGAACTTGACATGTAGATCACCCTAGACTTGGGCTTACAGAAATCCTCCTGCCTTCGCTTCTGAGTGCTGGGATTACAAGCATTCGATGCTGCACCTAGCTTGTGTATTTTTTGTTACTGTTTTCAATATCCTACCTTGCTCAGACAGATGTCCACGGGAGGCTCCTTTAACCGGATAGTGGCTTTCCCCTCATCCACAAATCTCATGAAGAGCTGCTCAACGTTCTCTTTTAGCTAGTTAAAATCAAAGGGAGGGTGGGGGAGGACAAAACTAGTCACTACTATTCAACGACACGCACTGCAGCTAGAGTGTGCCAGTCTTCTTCCAGGTTTGAGTTTAGCCTTTAATCCCAAAGTCTAAGTGTTTTATGGAGTTTTTCTTTGGTTAGCTTTTTTTTTTTTTTTTTAAGTAGATGAGTAGTTATAGCTTCCAGCCAGCTGACACTGGGTATTACTGCTGTATCTGTTCGTGTCTTTCTTCATTTTAAGAGAAGGCTCCCCTTCTTCCAACCCACTTACATGACTCTAGCAAGAAGTGCTAGCAGCAGTTCTCCACCTTCATAGCCTCAGTCCCTTATTCCGGGTGAACATGCCTTCAGCTACATTATATGAAAACTCCGCAACAGCAGAAAGCTTGCCTTGTTGCTATGGTAACCCCTGAGCTGGACCAGTGACTTGATATAAGTGGTGCTCAAAACTTTTCATAACTGATGTTTTTGCTTTAGACTTCAATAACTCTTCACTCAGAGGCCACCGTGTACCAGGCACTATGATAACTTGGAGTAGTGTTGGACAAGAATGGTTAGCCGGGTGATGGTGGCGCAGGCCTTTAATCCTAGCAGAGGCAGGCGGATCTCTGTGGGTTCACGCCAGCAGAGTCTACAGCACAAGTTCCATGATAGCCAGGGCTATCTGACAGAGAAATTCTGTCTTGAAAAACAAAAAGTATGGACAGTCTGAGACAGTTATTAAAAAACACAACAAAAAGGTAAGTAGAGGTTACTATAACCTAGGCAGGGAAACCTTACTCAGTTTAGGAGTAGAAATGTAATTTTAAAGGTGAAGAATTAAAGGACTAGGAACTGTAGATGCAATTCTGAACAGTCTTCTTAAATAAGAAACACAGAGGGGCTGGAGAGATGGCTCAGCAGTCAAGAGCACTAACTGCTCTTCCAGAGGTTCTGAGTTCAATTCCCAGCTACAACCACCTGTAATGAGATCTGGTGCCCTCTTCTGGCCTGCAGGGACACATGTAGGCAGAATACTGTATACATAATAAATAAATCTTAAGAAAAGAAAGAAAGAAAGAAAGAAAGAAAGAAAGAAAGAAAGAAATGCAGAGGTAAAAGCCCAGAGATTGAGAGCAGTAAGTAGCTAAGACCACCTTTTTTTTTTTTTTTTTTTTTAAATTTATTTATACAGCATGTATGACTGCAGGCCAGAAGAGGGCACCAGATCTCATTACAGATGGCTGTGAGCCACCATGTGGTTGCTGGGAATTGGGAATTAAACTCAGGACCTCTGGAAGAGCAGTCAGTGCTCTTAACCTCTGAGCCATCTCTCTAGCCCTAAGACCACCTTCTAACCACTGGCTGCCACTGCTGTCCTTCCCCTGAGAAAGAGACCTACTTCCTGTGTGTCTGTCTTTTTATTGACTTTCTGTTCTACCTTCTCATTGGTTCTAAACCCAACCACATGACCTCTTTGTCACTGCCTGTCTATACAGACCTCCAGGTCTCTATGGTTGGTACTGAGATTAAAGGCGTCTGTCACCATGCTGGCTGTGTCCTTGAACACACAGAGATTCTGCCTGCCTGTGATCGGAAGGGCGTGTGCTACCACTACCAGACTTCTGCTTAATGTCTATTACCTTAGCTCTGATCCCCAGGCAACTTTATTAACATACAAATAAAATCACATTTCAGCACAAATAAAATATCACCATAAGGAACATGTTGGGTAAGTGGTCAGGGGGATAGAAGGAAACAGGATTCTGGGTGGAGGGGACATATGCAAAGCCAGGAAGGGAGAGCTTGGTAACTGTGAGAAGCTAATAACTCAGGGATTCAGCATGGCTACCAGGTGGTGGTGTTGGGGGGGCGGGTAGCAAATATGTATGGAAAGAAAACAGACCTCGAGGAGTGAAAGATTCAAGAACCATGAAATTCAATAAGGATTTAAGTTAAGAAACGTAATTAGTTCTGCATTAAAGTTTCTCCTAGAAAGCCAGGTGTAATCCCAGCGCTCAGAAGATAAAGGCAGGTGGATCTCTGTGAGTTCCAGGCTTGCCCAGTCTACAGAGTGAGTTCCAAGACAGCTGAGCTACATCCTGAAACCCTCTCTCAAAATATAACAAAAACAACAACAACAACAAAAAACGACAAAAAAAACAAACAAACATTTTTTTCTTTCCTCCCCTGGAACCAGGTTGTGGCACATGCCTTTAATCCCAGCACTTGGGACAGATGCAGGTGAGCTCTCTGTGGGTTTGAAGGCAGCCTGGTCTACAATGAGTTCCAGGCCTGCCACAGCTACATAGGAAGACCTGGTCTCAAAAAACCCAAAATAAATAATTACGTTTAAAAACTTCTCCTAGAACTGCAGTGTAAAGTCTCAGCTGAAGGAGAGAAGGACAGGATGAAGAGAGGCAACAGTAGAAGCTGACTCCTTAACAGACTAGATCGGAGCGGGCCGATTTAGCTGGGATGGAAGGAAATGTAGTTCAGATGGTAGAATGCCTACCATGAACCTGGGGTTCTATCCTCAACATAGCAGCACAAACCAGGTATAAGAGTACTTGCCTGTAATCCCAGCGCTTGAGGAAGAGGCAGGGGCATCAGGAAGTCAAGGCCATCCTTAGCTACATAGTGGTACAGCTAGCCTAGCATGCACAAGATTCTAGGTTCAATCTCCGGCACTCCAAAAGTAAATGAATGAATGAATGAGTAAAAACAAATTGCTTGGATAAGATAATACTCTCTTCCCTCAACTAAATATTTGCTGTGAACTACACTATATAAGGGAAAGAATCCTAGAAAACGCATAGAATCCACTAAAAAAATCAGATTCAAGGCTGGGTGATGACTCGTTCCCTCATCTACATAGTAGACACAAAGTCATCTTGTTTTCACCAAATGGCAGTGTCTGGGAATGGAGGAAAACGGATTTTATAAATCTTGTTTCAAACGTCCGGTTCGGTTACGGACAGACTCTAAAGAGTTTGCC
>CABHPP010098264.1:0-20787 GCA_902168425.1 Peromyscus attwateri | reverse complement strand
TGTGCCCCAGCCAGGCTGCTTCTGGGTCTGATGGCCTTTCCTCCTCATATAGCAGATCTTGAGAGAACTGAGGAGTTCAAAGAAGCCACAGACACCTTGGACCCATGACATTCTCTACCCTCGGATCAAGGCCTCCTCCTCAGAATGAACTCACCAGTGAGGCAAATACCAGCTGACCTCCAGGTGATCCAGCCCCAATCAGGTCCATGGGTCTGTTGACTCAGTACTCCTGAAGAAAAGAAAGCATCAAAAATGAGCTTGAGATACAGAAAACCTCAAACAAGAATTACTGAGAATCCTGACATTCAACCTGTGAGGGTACAACAACATGGAGGGTAGAGATGTTGATGAGCAAGACTTTATCTGACAGTTTAATGTTGACAGTTTTGGCAAGCTGACTGAGTCCTTAGCCCTCCCTATATGATGGGAAATCTGTCACGGAAGACTGTGTTGATGTCAAGATATTCCAGACAGACCACACCCAAAAACATCATATTTCATTCTCCAGTTCAATGTTAAAGCTGACTCCATGTCATTCACAAGTTTTGCTGAAGATAATGCACTACAGAGATTGTAACTGTTCCTTATTCCTAGTCTTGATCATTTTTTCCTCCATATGTAAAATGTATGGGTATTCTTCAGTTTTACAGGCTGGACTGAAGTGACTGGTCCTAGAAAGGATGGATAGATGACATATGAGCCATTTTTTGATGTTCTTGCGCACTCAGATGCTGCCCACAGATTTGTTGGGTCTCTAGTAAGCACACAACTGTATGTTAGCTAAAAAGAATCAAATAGTGGCCAAGACATTGATAGTTTATCAAAAGCTTCCCCACAGGGACACAAAGAATGCTCTCCAAACATGTCTCATCCTTAGTTTTGGTGAGGGCTTGACCCACAAAGCCCCGAGGAGGCCTGGCTAAACAAGATTTGAAAAGGCTTTTTATACTAGGTGACTGCCTTCCTACCATGTTTCCAAGGCCAGCCATAGATTGTAGGTTTGTGCTGCTAAATCTGCAGCAAGAGAATGCTTTTTAGCTTATGTTTTGTTTGTAAACAGAGGTTTACCAATTGTACTTTTTCACACCTGAACACGTACATATGGACAAAACAAATGGACTCAGTAGGCTGCATGTACCTCAGATGATCCAATTTCTCTTTCTGTAAATAACTTTGTTTACTTTTTTTGGAACAGACTACTAAGCATTGGCAGCCATCACTTCATTTACCCATCATAAAGAACTTTGCAGTAGACATTACCAACAATTACATTAGGAATGAAGAAATCAAGCATGAAAATTACAAAGCAGTCTTCCAAATTCCCCTCAACTAATAAGTGGGCAGGTCCAGAACTTCAAGCCAAATCTTTGTCTCTGGGATGTCACTATGCCATTCAAGGAGGGAAGCTTCAAGAACTTTGGCATGCCCAGTGAGCACTACACAGGAAAACACATGGAAATCACACAGCACAGTAGCTCCAGTACCTCAGACACTTGCTGGGTCTGCTTACCGTGTCCTCCATTGAAGACCAGCAGGCACTCACTGAGGTTGCAGTGTCTGCCCACAAGACAAAGCCCATGGGGAGTCTTCTGAGATCTACTTGGCAGTGCATCCTGAGGACAGCTTTTCCAGCTTCTCCCAGGTGACTGTGCTCCATCACATGTCTTGGTGCCCATCGGAAAACCTTGTATTACCTTGGAAGGGAGGAGGCAGAGTGGAAGATGACAAGAGCTCACTGTGCCATGTTTCCTACGGTGGCTTCTTCTCCATCACTGACTTGTTCTTACCTCCCAGGACATTTCCAAAATACAAAAAGTGGCAGCATATAAACACAATTTTCACTTAGTAAAGAAAACCACTATACCTTGGGCAACAAGGCTGAGCCTCATATCTTAAGCAGTTTCTGCTCTCCAGCCCAGAGCACCCAGGAATCATCTTTGGCACTCCCACATGAGTCACAGTCACATAAGGCAGCAGTGGATCAAACACCACAACCTTCTTTCTGAATCCCCCTGCCATGATTATCACAAGGTTGTAACTTCAGATCAGAACAGATAGCTGCTGCCACCACTCGGTGTTCTCACAATTTAACTCACAAGCACTAGAGGGCAGCCAGGAGCTCAGCTCAAATTTCAAAATTCTTCAGATCTCTGGTGGCAGAGCTTCAGTAAAAACTACTTCCTTTTGAGTTTCAAAAAGACAAATATTGCATGTTTTTCTCATATACAGGCCCTAGATATTAATGATTATAAATACATAGATACGTGGAGGAATACCACTGGTCATAGAAATAGAAAAGGACATGAGAAAGAAGAAAATAGAGCCTAGCAGAGGGCAGAAAAAGGAAAAGAAGCAGAAATTTATACAGTAACAGAATAAACGTGACATGAAACCAGAAGGGGCATCAAAGGGAGAGCCAAGGAACCAGTAGGCGGGGACAAGGGAAGTGGATGTAGCAGTAATGCTGATGGTCATCTAGGGTTTTACAGAGTATGTTCCCAGGAACAAAGGGCTGGGTATCTGAAAGACAGAAGATGAGACTCGGAGGAGGAGGAAGTAAAGCTTTATCCTTTAGGGATGGAGTATACTCTAAGGCTGGTAGTTCACTAAATTGATTCTGAGCTGAGTCTTTTGTAGCTCCCTGGTTCTTCCTCTTTCCTCTGTTAGTCCTGCTCAGATAGCAAAACCCTTAACTTCCAACCACTCCCATTCAAGTGTCTTCTAGGAACTAGAAACTTCCATCTCTGGGAGTTGCTTATGCTTTCCAATCCACAAATAGGACCCTAACTCTTCTATAAGTTCATTATATTTGGTACTACTTTTTAAGACTGATAAAATGATTTAAGTTATAAATAAAATTTTGAAAATAAATACTTCCCTATTCCACATTTGGAGTAGGCTAGTGCCTAATTTTCAAGGATGAAAACAGAAAGTCTTCATAGGCAGTTGCATTTGAGTCAAGACTTATAGGAAGTGCAGAACATCACCATGCTGGGATTTTATGAGACAGCACTATGGGCAGGCAAGGCAAAGGCTCAGAGTAGAGAATATGAATTTTACATATGTTAAAAATATTTCATTGTTTGTATTTAGTGAGTTCTCTAAGTATCTATTGCCTTACCTTCATTCCTGGGAGGGATTCTCCTGCCAAAAAAAGTGTGGTAGCCTTGCAGAATCCCTTATCTCTGAAGTTTCTTTGCTAGGTTTTAGTTTTGGAGGACTTGCTAAAGTCATGGTGAGCCATTGAGGTCTCAGATCATTACTGATTAGGGACCCATGTGAGAATTAATGTCACTTAATGTTTATTTTGTTGAACTGGAGCTCCAAAGCTCCTTGCACCAATATGCCCAATGCTTACCTTCTATGGCTATGTAGTGGCTTTGTTCTCTCTTTGACTTGCTTTGGTCTGAAGTCTACTTTTTCAGATGAGACTTGCTGTGCCACATCTACAGATTTCAATTACTTGGCCTGCTGATTCCCATCCTGTGTTTTTGATGTTCTTGTTTATGAGAGGTGTTTGATGGAGACACAAATGGTATTTTCTTGATCTAGCCAGTTAGCCTATTGATTTTTAATTGCTGAGTTGAAGCCATTTACATTTATTGTATTATTTATAATTTATGTAATATACCATTTATATATAATATATATAATTTATGTAATATATTATTCAAACCCAGTGCCTGAACATTATGCATTTGAACATACCACCCATGTTTGTCATGAGTCATCTGTGCTCATGTTGCATTGGTGACACACACAGCTGCAAGTGGTTTCTGGGTTTAATGTCAAAGCATCACTAGCTTCTGTTCTTCTATATAGTGAGAAAATTCAAGCATGTGTCCACTTCTTATTTCTACCCTCTGCCAGCATATAAAAGACAGACCTAATTGAAACCTAAACACAATTACTCTAAAGTAATGCTTGTTATTAAAGGGTCTGTGCGGAGCTTTAATCAGTAGACGTCTCTACTTTCTATATGATATTGCCTTATGCATATAACCTTCTGCTGCTGATGTAGTTCTCCATCTTCAGAGATTTAGAGTGGTTTAACCAGTGTTGCTCTAAGTATTTTCTGCAGTGTTGTCCAGGTTGTTATAAATTGTTTGATTTGTTTTTGTTAAAGTATTTTATTTCTCTATTGAATTGAAGAGATCACTTGCAAGTACAGCAATGTTGGTTGATAGTTATTTAATTTCCGGCCTTAAACGATATCATGGCATATTTTTTGGCTTTTAGAGTGCTCTAGTCTTTTCTGATATTTCTCCTTTGAATGTGGATTGGTATTATTTCCCTTGTAATTCTTGTAAGGTTTTTGTTTGTTTATTTGTTTTGTTTTTTGAGACAGGGTATCTCTGTGTACCCTGGCTGTCCTGGAACTCACTCAGTAGACCAGACTGGCCAAAATTCAAGAATCCCCTTGTCTCTGCCTGCAGAGTGTAGGCATTAAGGCAAGTACTACCACATTTTTTGTTTGTTGTTGTTTTGTTTTGTTTTGTTGTTGTTTTTCTTTGGTTTGGTTTGGTCTGATTTTTCAAGACAGGGATTTCTGTGTAGTCGTGACTGTCCTGGAACTCAATCTGTAGACCAGGCTGGTCTCAAACTCAGAGATCCATCTGATTCTCTCTCTGGAGTGCTGATATAAAAGGCACACACAGCCTGGCTTTCATTATACTTTTTAATCATTTCCTTACTTGTCAAGGAACAGTTCTTCTTTGGTCATGTCTGTTTAGGAAAAATGCTCTTTAGTTTGGATCTCCATTTCTTTCACTCAATTTGTTGGATCTTCTGTTATCCTTTGATTGAATTAACTGTCTATGTTTTCAAACTTTTTATCAGCTTCTTCTTCTTCTGCCCCATGGATCCTCTTATGTATATGTCCCACAGTTCTTGGAAGGTTGGAATATTCATTATTTTTCTATATAGTTTATGATTGTATTGCTGTCTCAACCTTGTCTTTCATCTACAAAACTCATCCTTCTGCCTGGATGACTGTTAATGATGCTTTCTGATGTTTTCTGTTTGATTGATTGATTCCTCTTTTTCTAACAACTATGATTGGTTCATTTTCAGAGTCTCAATTTTCTTGCTGAAGTTTTCTTCCATTTTTAAAAATATCTCTAAGTTCCTGATTATTTTGTTCACTTTGATAGCTTTCTTGTCTAGTTCCTGAGTTTGAGTCTCTTACATTGTTCCTATGCTTAATTGACTCCCATAGATGGTCATTTATTCTCTTTCAAAGGAGAAAACTTAGTCTTTATCTTGTATTTTAGCTATCCCATTCTCTTTGGTGTCCACTACTGAGGAGTTAGGTGGATGTCATAGTGGGTGGTTTTCTCATATATGTTGTGTTTGTTCATTGTGCTTTGTGTATCTGATGGATGTGTTTTCTAACTATCTCCTCTGTTTTATCCTCTGTCTTATGTGATTTCTTCCGGTGATTTGTCTCTACTTGGACTTACGTTACCTGCCCTTTTTAGCAGGGAATGTGCCTCAACTAGCAGACAAAATGACTCAGCAGAAGTCCCAGTGCTGACTTACAGTAGAAAACACATAGGGTGCTTTTCCAAATCCCCAATAGAGTTCAAAAACAGTGTTTGGGTGACAATGTACTTCTTTTGAGTTAACATTTAAATCATAAAATGAATAAGGAAAGGAAAAGGAGGAAAGAAGGATGAAAGTTAAAATGAGAAAGGAAGCATGTGAGTCACAGTTTTGGACAATAGAGAAATTGTTGTAAGACTTGAGTCATAAAAGCTTTGACAGCAAAATGAAATTATAAGATAACAACATAACAAATTATAAACATAAATATGAATAAATACAATCTTCTGGAAATGACATGAATATTGCACTTATGAACTCACAAAAGCAGTGTCTACCAGCACAAGATTGGATCTTTAAACATTGTTGTTGTCCGGAGGTTTAACCCAATCTGAGAAGCTACATTCTGTTGTCTGTTGGTGCTTGCTTGGAGGAGGGGAAGTTATATTCTTCAATGGCATATACTGATAAGCAGTTGTCTTTATTCAAGTAACTCCACTGCCCAGGTCCATGCTCATGGAAGAAACCCTATTAAGGAACAGTGGGCCACAAGTAAAAGATATAAATATAAGATAAAAATGAGACTTTTTGGGGAAGTTTGAGGGGAGAGGGAGGATAGTCAGAGAGGATAATTAGGGAATACAATCAAAGCAAATAATATGTGTGTGTAAAAGTGTGAAATAATAATAATAAATTTAAAACATTAAACTACTCAGCATCATGAAATAAAAGGCATCGAGCACACAGTCATTGATTCATCATCTTCAGGATGAGGTTCTTTCTCCTTCTGCCTGAGTTGATTTTATATCAGTCTCTACAGAAGGGAAAGGCTGCTAGTCTCATGAATCCAAACAAGTTACCAGTTGGTCCTTCCAGAAGATGATTTCTGTGATGAAAGACCACTTTTCTGTGCTGTGAGGCCCTGTTCTATTTGGGTTTGGGTTTTCTATGATAAAACACAGATCAAAACCAGTCTGGATTTAAAAAAAGAATATTTCAGATCATACTTCTACCTCACTGTTCATCATTGAGGGAACCAAGTCAGAACTCAGGACAGGAATCCAGAGCCAGGAACTGAAGCAGAGACCATAGAAAATGCATTAGGACAGCTGAATTTTCTCTCTGTGGCTCTCAGGGAGACTATGCAGGCAGACACTTCAATGTTGGCTGCACGTGGTGGTAACTGGCAGGAGCAGCTTATTACAGCTTGGTTGTTTGACTGGTTCTTTGTGGAGAAAGTAAGATCTCAGATATTTTCCCTTTGCTTTATCTCTTTCTCTTAAATGACCTATTGTGGTTTTCCCTTGCCTCTATTTCCTCTTATCTCAGAAACCCAACATCTAATGCCACAGCTTACCCAGAGCTTCTCAATGTAAACTATCTGGAAACAGGGGCTGAACATTGACTCAGTAGTTAAGAGCACTTGTGGCTCTTGCAGAGGCCCTCCCCTGGCCTCCATGAACACCAGATATGCACACAGTACACACACATACAAGCAAGAAAAACAGTTACACACACAATATAAAATAAATAAACAAATCTTTGAAAATGTTTCTGGAAACCCATTTCCCAGAATTTCATTCCCCATGTTATTCCATTTGGAGGTTGGACATAGAAAAAGCAACTGCAGAGGAGTTTAGAAACAGGTGGGATATATTTATATACAATTATATTTTTTGATGTACCTCAGTTGATTCAGGCGCAGGCACATATGATTTCAATGAAGTTCCAACTCAATTTACCATTCACTCTCTATTCCTCACTTCTAGAGCTTTTCTTTATGTTGGGTCAACTCTGTGTGTAGCGTGTTGGCAATTGATGGATCTTCTGAAGTCCACCAAAATGAAAGAGATTGACTTATGAGCCTCACTGTGTATTTCAAAAGTATGAGTACAATCAGGTTCTGCCCTCATGCTGCTGTCCTTCCCTATTCTGGTCTAGCTGACCTTCTGTATCTCAGGCTGAGTACCAGATGCAAAGACAGTGATTTGTAGGCCTCCCCAGAACCAGCAGTTTCATGGGGTGAACTCCACCTAATGTGTCTCTGACAACTTCACTCATGATGGCTCTGCCTCTCTCAGAATCACAAAGAAATTATGTTCTTTGCTCTTCAAGATGCCTAGTCTGAGCTCTGTGCTGGTACAAACTTAAAGAAAAACTAATACTTTAGATTATTGTAGTATAAGATTCCCAAGGACAAAGAATACTAACATGCTCTCTGTGGTCTATTTTTAGCTAAATACTTTCAAGACAAAGAATTAAAAGAAAGACACTCACCAAGACTGTTTCTAGATTTCATAATATGAGGTTTTACTCAGAAACACAATTCTGATGCAGACCACAGATGAAGGAGCCATGGTTGGGAACTTCTTGTCTGGGTGTGCAGGTGTGCTGCTTATCTGGGCTCCCTGAGAGAGGCTATGCTTGAGGAGCTCCAGTTTTTGTTCAGCTTGTGCTATCATTTCAAACACTGTGAGTGTGTTCCCAGAGCGCACAGAAATACTTCACTGAATCTTCTAGCTGTGAGGCTGAAATAACAAGTCTGATGGACTTGGTTGATTTTTGGAAGACAACAGAGTAGCGGCTGCTCCTCTCAGTACGAGTAGAAGAAGAAATTTGTCGAATAAGAAAAATCATCTCTCCACTAAGAAGCTGCTTGTACCAAAAAAGATGGTATAAGTTTTGACTTGTCTCATATGAACAGTCGAGGCTGACCTCTTCCCCCTCCTGTGTACTTGCGGTTGGCTGGACCTGAGTCACTTTCTGGCCCAAACTGGATCCTGCAGAAATATCAGAAGAAAGAAAAAAAAGCTTATTCTGTGATAGTGTGAACAAAACACTGTTGGTATTCTGTACCTTAAGGCCCAAGATAAACCTAACTGAAGACATATTCTGCTTGATTCTCTCTAATCCTTCCCTGTTCCCCATCATGTCCATGTGAACTGCTACATGCCTAGAGCAATGCTTCCTGGGTATACTTAGCTATATGTGAGACATCCATACCAGAGAAGGCCAAAGCGACCAACACACAGAGCAGGCTATGGAGAGGCATGTGGCACATGTCCCTCTCTGTGAGTTGTCTCCTCGGCCTTAGATCAGTGTTGACTGTCTCAGTGCCTGACACTGCACTTGTACTGACTGTGTTTCCTACATCACCTCAAGCAGGAAATGGGGCTTTGTATGATCACAGGCCACAAGTTCCTTATACAGAGAGAAAAAGTGTAGTTCACCATGGACTTTTACTTGCTTCCTGTCTTTCTTGGTAGTTAAAAGAGGCAGCACTCAAAAGGGAGAATGGAAAAACCGTCCCTGCTGAGCATAAAGCTGCTTTGAACTCATGGTTGTTATTTAGAGGGAGCATCTCACTTCCCCAAAGTCCTATAGAATCCCAGTCTCGAGGAGGCTTTAATGCACTTCCGGACCATTGACTTATGTTTACTTCTCTATTTCAATTATCTAATAAAGCTTACTTAAAAAAAAGTCCTCACAGGTCTGTGAATTTCCCTGTGAAACACTGGCATCTGAAATAATCTTTCTCCTTTACTGCTAGGGTCCATATAAATTCAGCAATTAACAGAGCTACTTTTAAATCACATGGTAAAGGTCAGTGCATCAGAATGCTAGAAGATACCTGTTTATGCTCTGTGAAACTGTAACATGAATAAATTCATAGTCCTTACAGACTAAAGAGAGGCTCAGTGTGTCACTTGCCTGCTGTGAATCATGAGGACCTATGTGTTGATCTCCAGTATCCACTTAAGAATCCAGTTGATGTGGGTGCACCTGCAGTCAGAGCTCTGGGAAACAGAGACAGGAAAATCATGGGGTCTCACTAGTCAGACAGTCTAGTCCAATTGGTGAGCTTCAGTGTCAGTGAGAACCTCTACCACATAAATAAATATATTAATTAATTAATTAAATGAAGAAATAAATGTGGAGAGCAATAGAGGAATGTTTACTACTGGGTTATACACACACACACACACACACACACACACAGAGGTGGGGGGAGAGAGGGAGAAAGACAGAGATAGACAGACAGACAGACGGGGGGGGGGGGGGGTCATACTAATTTGAAAACTCACTTTTTACAAACCTGGTTACCTTGTAAAAGTCTAATAACAAGTTTTATTCAGACAATATCCTGTTCTCTCCACAAAAAGAACTGCTTATTACATGTCCTAGAAGCTTCTATACTATTGCCCTGAAGTATTCAGTCTCACTTGTTAAATTCTGGGTATTTTTTAATGTACAAAATGGTCTCATGATACTCTTGCCATGTTTCTCTGTGACTCCAGCCTATTATGTGTACATAATACATGTAACCTGAAAGAACTTAGGAGCTTGTTAATGCCACATAAATTGGAGGTTGGACTTTGGGTACTGCTGTATCATCATTTAGTCTGTAGCTCTTTTATTTAATTAAGAAAATATTTTATTCATTTTACATACCAATCATAGATCCCCCTCTTCCCTCCTCCTGCCCCTCCAAGCTCCCCCTCCCAACCCACACCTCATTCCTTCCTACAAGAATGTAAGGCCTCCCATGGGGAATTACATTTAGTAGAGGCAGGTCCAAGGCCCTCGCACTGTCTCAAGGCTGTGTGAGGTTTTCCATCATAGGTAGTGGGCTCCAAAAGGCCTAGTCTGTAGTTCTTAATTGTTCATTTGCTCTCATTATCCCAATGGATGAAATGAACCAATAGTCAATCAGAAGAGAAAGTACAAACAAGGTCTCTGAAAGAGCTCCAGGTCTCAGTATGAGTTTAAATAACTGGTCAACATGTACATGGGGATGAGTTTCTGGTATCTGAGGTATACTCTCCTCTGCCCATCTCACTGCTGAGTGCTGACAGGGAGCACATGCCCTAGACTGCAGTCTCTGTGGATGAGCAGGAGACCATGGGAGCCATAGCAGCCTGGGGAGCTCAGGATGGCAGGGCTGTGCCCCTGCTCTATTTCTCCATGGAGCTGGTGGATGCTCTCCATGCTGCATGGCCACAGCCTTTGTGGTGAGGCTTTGGAACACATTGGGTTTGAGTGCAGGGGGTGGGCAGTTGGTCTCATGCTAAATGCTGCCTTGTGTGTCCTTGAGATTTAATTGAAAAACAGTTCTTCCTAGTGAAAATAAAGCTTAAGGTTGGTGGAGAAGTGGCTTGTCAGTTAAAGGCACTTGCTGCTAAGCATAAAGATGGAACTTCAGAACCTGTTTTAACAAGCTGAGTTCCCAGCAAAATTTGCAACTCCAGCTTTGAGTGATTTGACACCATCTTCTGGCCTTCATATGCACACAGGTGTGTGCAACCGTGTGTACACACAAGTTTGTGTAGACACACATAGACATGCACACACATATGTAAATAAAAATAAGAACTTTAAAAAATAAAGCCTAATATTTTAGGAATCATACAAAAGAGATCATTCATTCAGGAAAATGAGGATTAAGTATACTGGCGGGGTTGGATCTTTGTCACTGGTCTACTGCTGTGAAGTTACACCATGACCAAGTCAACTATTACAAAAGAAAGCATTTAACTGGAAGCTTGCTTACAGTTTCAGAGTTTTAGTCTATTGAGTTGGAACATCGTTGTCTTAGGATTTCTGTTGCTGTAAAGAGACACCATGACCACAGCAACTCTTATAAGGAAACCTTTAATTGTGGTAGCTCACTTACAATTTTAAAGGTTCAGTCCATTATCATCATTGTGGGGAGCAGTGCAGTATGTGGGCTGTAGTGGTATTTGCTCTGCCCATAACTTTGGGCTATGAGGCCCAAAGAAGGCGATGCTTCTTGCCATTGTACATGACCTCTTTATTTTATTTTATTTTTTATTTTTTTGGTTTTTCGAGACAGGGTTTCTCTGTGTAGCTTTGCACCTTTCCTGGACCTCGCTCTGTAGACCAGGCTGGCCTCGAACTCACAAAGATCCTCCTGCCTCTGCCTCCCGAGTGCTGGGATTAAAGGTGTACCACCACTGCCCGGCTGTACATGACCTCTTAAAAGGAAAGGGAGAGGGATCATGAGGTCTCTTCTCCCCGCTTCCTGCTTCCTAGTATGATGGAACTGCGAGGTGGATTTGGTCCAGGTCAGAAAAGAGCATGACTTCAGCTGTCTACTAGGTTCTTATTTGTGAGTGTATTTCTTCAATTTATATCCTAATAAATTCCATAATACTCCTGTAGCAGACTGTAGTGGATATCTCATGATAGTAGGCAGACATGGTGCTGGCTACATCTTGATCAGAAGGCAACAGGGAAATGGTCCATAACACTGGGAGTATCTTGAACAACAGAGAACTCAAAGCCACCCACACAGTGATACACTTCCTTCAACAAAGCCACACCACCTAATAGTGCCACTCCCTTTGGGGGACATTTTTTTCAAACCATTTTAATGGTCAAAAGAATGATGTGTGGTGAACAATGTCTTGGGGAACTATAAGAGAAGCTCCAGGAAACAAGACAGAGAATCTTTTACCTTAAGTGCACTGTTACCTGGATTGGTCTTGGACATGATTTTGTACCTCCTTTGCCTGCTGTGGGATGTCTTTCTGTAACCTGTGAATATGTGTTGCTATGATTGGTTAATAAAGAAGCTGCTCTGGCCTATGTCGAGTCATGTTATAGCCAGGCAGGAAATGCAGAAGAGAGCGACAGGAAGAGGAAGGGCTGAGTCAAGAGCTGCCAGTGAGACACAGAGGAAGCAATATGACAAAGCAGAACTGAGAAAAGGTACCAAGCCATGTAGCTAAACATAGATAAGAATTATGGGTTAATTTAAGTGTAAGAGCTAGTCAGTAATAAGCCTGAGCTAATGGCTGAGCAATTATAAATAATACTAAGCCTCTGAGTGATTATTTTATAAGTAACTGTGGGTCTGCAGGGGGCCCAGAGGGACTAGAGAAACCTTCTGACTACATATGCCAAACATTTACATCAATTTATAAGACATGCTTATTCTTGTTGGTTGTCAGAACACAGCTGTAGAAACCAACCTGGTCAGTGTACCCTGAATCTGGATATGGCCTTCTGCTTTGCTATTGTGCTTTCCCAGATATGATCTATAGTTTGTGCCAGTCAATGTTGTTAAAGTTGGCCTGTCCTGAAAAAGTTCAGGGACAGGGCTTCTCTGTTAATATTTAGTATGTGCTTACTGGCACTTATTATTTACATGTTTTCCTGATCTTTTTTTGTTTGTTTGTTTTTTACTCAAACATCCTTCTTTGAATCATTGCTGTCTTTGTTACATTCATGTATAAAAGTACACTGTAATGGGTGGCTCTTTGAACCATGCCCTGAAGTATTACCCCTAGTGAGGTAAAAGACAGCTGTTACACCTGCCTATGACCTTGACATGCATGCCCCTGGGGAGTGGCTGTGGAGGGACCATTAAGATCCGGGATGCAAGAATGTGCTCTCTCTCTCTCTCTTTGCTACCTTGCAGATTTGGATGCTGAGAACTTGGACCAGGCAAATCAGCGCAGGACATAGCTCAACTTTCATGGATCCTATCATAAGTCTCCCTTGGTTGTGAGTTAACCCCCAAATAAATTACTTTGCTCACTAAATAGACTCTGTGGATTAATCCCATTATCTTGGGGGTTAACTTGCAACTTCTAACATACAACAGCATAGAATACACATTACTATTCCAAAAGGGAGGAAAGGGAGCACAGTAAGGAAATGCTGGACCAAAGCAAGACTGAAAACCAGCTGGGCAAAGTCCAAAATCTGCATTTCTATATCTGATGTCAAAATACTCTTCAGATCTCCAACTCATTTCAGCTTTGTTGACTACAGCACACTTTTTTCTCTTGGACTGGCTCAATTACCTGTTTGCAACTTTCCTTGGCAGGTATCCCAAGACTCTGGCATCTCTAACATCCTGGAGGACTCAAGCAATACAGACTTCACCTTCACAGCTTCATGCAACTGCCTTTCTAGACATCTTCAGGTATACCCCTGACATGTGCCTGGCCTCAGTGCCTTTCCTTAGTTGCAGAGGGAGATTACACAAACCCTTTCTTATATCCTTAATTCTAAAGCCTAAACCAATGTGACCAAAGTTGCCAAGTTCTACTGCTTGGTGGGACTAGAACACGGTCCCCTTGTTGAATTACATCTTCACCAGCTTTGTGTTTTCAATTGTCTCCTTCACCACCTAAGTTGGCTGTCCTGGCACTTACTCTGTATAGCAGGCTGGCCTCAAACTCAGAGATCTGACTTGACTACACATGAAGACACCCAACTGGTGATAATTATGTTATTATACATTATCTGTCTTCACCATTTCTCAGATCTCTTGAAGTATTTTCCAGCCTCTCATTCCCTAGGAATCTCTGGGTTTTGTCCTGAGGTACCCAGATTTTCCAAGTTCTCCGTTCTCCATCCTCAAGGGTGCCTTTTTTCTTCAGCTTACTTCTAAGCTAGGTGTTTGTATTCAGTGAAACCTATACCAATTTGATACAAATACTTTCCCAATTTCTAGCTCAAGTTCAAACTTGAAAAGGATATAACACTTTGAAAGTCTTGGGGAGTTCACCCACTGGTATTGTGAGATTTATCTCCTATTGCTAAGAGCCAACTGACTTTATTTTCTGTCTTAACTTGCTTTTTGCATACTGAAAACTACTCAATGTTGATGAGAAGGGACCTTGCAGGCTTTACAAGTTTAGGTTAAATATTTTCCACATTGTTTTTGTTGGTTTTGGTTTGCTAAGACAGAGTTTCACTATATTACTCAGGCTAGACTTCCAATCCTAGGCTCAAGCATTCCTCCTATCTCCACTTCCTAGGTGGTTAGGGCTAACACGACCATCAACTACATGGTATGAAAACATTTATATTTATAAACTAACTAATTTTGTTTCAGTGGAAATTTTGTTAGTATGTATGTAGCATGAAGTGAGTAAACCCTGCAAAGTGTTAGGCAATGAGAAGTACTTTTTTCCATTCTGTGTGCTGCAGATGGCCATAAAGACTGCAGCTGCTTCTGTTAGCTAAAAAAAATTACACACCAATTTTTATTTTTTCATCTATGAAATACATATATGAAATAATTTCTGTAGTGAAAGTTATGTATTATCATTATATGGGTAAATTCAATTATTCTTTCGCCATGGACGCCATTTGTCTATTGTAAACACACCTGCATTCTTGTGAGTGCCTCGTGGCTTAATACTTGAGTTTTCTGAATGTAGACAGGTATAGAAGATTCAAAACAAAAGAAAGTAGATGTGGTCGGTGGTTATACAAATCACCATTTCCCTTGTCATCAGAGGAGATTAGGGTAAAAGACAATTCTATATGATTTCTATCACATAAGGCACAGTCAAAGTGACTGACTTTGGGCTATAATAACCATTACAACACCCTTGACAAGAGTGTAGGGAGATGGGGATGTTATAATTTCCACTTGGTACAATCCATCCACACAGAGAACTATCTGTACAGCCACTCAGGAAAACAACTGAATTAAGCTAGTTAAGGAAATACATGTATAACTCCAATGGTACCTGATAAGCAAAGGGAGAAAAGCAAGCCGTGACTTCACCTAGCTCGGTCTCTGGCCTGAATGAGTCTAATTCTTACATTCACTGTGTCACCTGTCACCTGCTCCTGCAAATAAAAACCCTCTGCACCTCATCCAGACTCAGCCCCACAGCAGGGTTTTGCTAGAGCCTCAGCTGCAGGTTTGGGTATGGGCTGCAGGTGCCTGGAGAGCACTGTGTACTTGCTGCACAGAAGTAGGTGGATGAGTCTCCAGGCTGAGAGTCTGTGATGTGCAAGGAGAGCTGTTTATCACTTTTCCTGAAGAAGACTGTGAATCTTCCATCTTCCTTTTTAGTTGACACTGAATTTAAGGCTATCAAGAATACAGGACCTTCACCAGGGAACTGCCGGTACCATGGGAAGTAGTCAAATGCACTGTCCTCATAAGTGCAGTTCAGAACTGAAGTCCCTCCTTCCCAGACTGTCCGAGATTGGGGACTTTGTCTCATCTGCCGCTGGTCACGTCTGTCCTGCTGTTGACCACTCACCCCTGTGTAGAGAAATAACAAGTGTCATTAGGTTCCATGGTATGTACTTGGTGTTGATGCTTTTAACATTTATGAATTTGTCTGGTGCCCCAGTTCCCTCGTGCATCCACATTAATCCCATATCCTGAAGTTTTTCCTTCATGACTCACAGGCTAGGTGTAGGGCCAGGACTAAAAATGATGCTTTCAGGATCTTGTCCATTCCTCCTAAACTGAAGTTGGGGAGAACTCTGGAGGCCTTTTATCTCCCCTAGAACACAGACTCTAACTTCACAGGCACTAAGTTCTTTCAACAGGCTCCACCCCTCACAAACACTTTTTTCTAAAGCTATTTCTGACATAGGAAGTATTCCCCAATTTTGTTCAAATTTACTATTGCTGAAAATACAGTCATTGAGAACCAGAAATCCTCTCATTGTAATACTATCATTATACACTGTTGGTAAAAATGTGTATTAATATCGTCACCAGGAATAGCAGTGTGAATTTTCTGAAATACAGAAAGAAAGAAAGAAAGAAAGAAAGAAAGAAAGAAAGAAAGAAAGAAAGAAAGGAAAAATAATAAAACTCTATCTAAATAGATTATACTTCAGCATACTACAGATTTTTCTTTTTTTTTTTTTTTTTTACATTTTGGTGTGTTTTCTTCTATATATGCATATGAATCCCTAAAAAGGTTTAACTCTTTCACTGAAATGAAATACATGTGCCTTTTCTTATGCATATCTAAATGGCAGCACCACACAGCACTATGATACCTGCACAGTCGTTCTGATGACACAGATGGCTGCTCAGTGGAAACAGACCAGTGGCATGGACAGCAGGGAGATGCAGAACGAAGATGATCACAATCAGTGGTGGGAGATCTCTGAGAGTACCAGGAAGAATGGGTGGTTTAAAACAAATGGACTGCTTATTTCTAAAGTTTTCACTAGATTTAAAATATCATATGACTGAAAATAGGGACTTGAAAACTGAAAAAGTTAAACAGGATGAGGAAGAAGTACTGTGTATTTGCTGAGTGTCTAACTGCCTACTGTACAGTAGTGCTCCGGTGTCTTTCATGACACACACTGTTCTATCTTCATTCTTGTCTCAGCACTCAAGAACAGAAAACTGAAGCCTACCGAAGACACCTGTGTGTCTAGATAGGATATGAAGGAAGTGTGTGGACACTGCTTCCTGATCCAGCCAGAGAAGATCCTGATGGAGAAGATTGAGCTGGCTTCAAACCATGAATAGGTTTCCCAGTGGAAAGGGTATATAACATAATTCTAGGCACAGGTCATATCAGGGTGGCTGGAGATTGGACCAAGTGTGGGTGACAACCTTAGAAATGTACATTAGAGAAGGTGATGTGGCCCCAGCCATGAAGGATAGCATGTGTCTTCATAGTGTTCACTTGCAAATTCCTACTTGTCCTCACTATGGGCCCAGGATATTCAGGTATAATATGGGTAAAAGGCTAGACAGATACATGTTTTCTTCTCTAGTTAAACTTAAGGGCAGAGGAGATAATGGTTTTGTTATTTTAAATAATCATCTCTAGCTTATTGAGCAGTGTGTGGAAGAACCACAACCTTCTCTGAAGCAGCACTACCCCTCTGTGGACAAATAAGGTCTTCACTCAACAGTGTCCTGAGCTTAGAAGCCCAGGACTTGAAGAAAGAAATGCATTGACTCTTCCTCTGGAGCCAATATTTTTGGTATGGAACGTGAATGTGCCTTTGTTGAGGACACCTATAGCCTAGTTTCTCTCTTCCCCTTCCAGACTTTTCTCCATGCGTCCCCACGGTTCCCTATCTTTCTACTGAACCAAAAACTACCTCATTCTGGAGAATGAGAGAAGCCAGTCATAAGACAAAAGGAGATGACAATGCTTGTTATTTACAATAAAGCTTATAAAATAAGCAAATGTTTGGATTTCACGTCAAATTTATTCACCCCTTACATAGACTGATTGTACACATGGTGATTATTAAATCATAAACTTCAGTTTTCTTTCACTCATTTTTATCATTTCTTTATTCTTGAGATTTTAATGTAATCATGTCAATCCCTCCCTCCAACACTCCCTATATTCCCTCCTTGCTCTCTTCCAAATTTACGGATTTATCTTTCATTAATCATTGTTACACATATGTGTATAATCATATTTATTCTAAAATACATAAGTACAACATGCTCATCTGTAAAATGTTACTTATAAGTTCTCAGTTAGTTCTAAGATGGATATTTATGATTCAGGAGGGAGTATATATTGAGAATTTAAAGTCCCAAATCCTTAACCTACATAGTGAAAAGCTTATCAGAAGTTAAAACTCTATACAGAAAACAGATATAAAATTATGCAGATATATGGTTGATGTCTCATGATAGGGAAGAGCCACACCCACCTAGCTGAAGGTTTGTGTACTGGCTGCAGGTGTGTGGGGAGCACTGTGCACTCATAGCACAGAAATAAGTGCCTGAGTCTATGCTCTGAGCGGAGGAAATGTACAAAGAACTGCAACGTTCCTGGGGGACTGTTGTGGATGTCAGTCTTCCACTCTGCTTTGTTCCAGAAGGATTGTAAAACAGGCTGATGAGATGTCCCCCAGGACTTTGGTGAAACCACTGCATTTGGTTTGTAGAGGTAGAAAAGTTGCACTGCATCTCTGCATGCTCTCCCTCCTGCAGAACCAAGGACACAGGACTCTGCTTCACTTGTTGACCTTTCACCCCTGGTTAGAAACAGAGAAAGAGACACATATGGGGTCACTGAGCATCCACAGAACCCTGAACACACCCCCATGTCCTCTGAGAAGGTGGGAGCTCTGCAGGACTCCTGAACTGCTTCCCCACCCTCCATATGCTGACAGACTCCTCTCTGTCCCTGAATGTGGACAGCCAGACTCACAGCAAACCTGGGTGCACAGCAGCCCCAGCAGAGAGCACAGCAGCCTCTTCATGGTGCTTGTCTGGCTGCTGGAGACAGAAGCAAGGAACCAAGGCCTGGGCTGTGGTGTCAGGATGGCTGTTGAATGTCCCTCCTCCTCCAACCAGTCAGCTCCACCCAGGAACCCTGCCAGGCCAGACCCTGCAGAGTTCCCTCCCAGCCTTCTGAGCCTGAAGCTTCTCCCAAACCAGACCTGCCTGAGAGTCTGGGTGGAGCACAGTGGGGATAAGAGAGGAGCATTTTGAGATGACCCTGGGGTTGTGTGGAATTATGGATGCTGGAAGCAGGAGAGGACATTCCCCTCCCACAGAGAAAAAGCCTCAGCTGCACAAAGAGCCTGGCACACTCAGAGAAACAAAGCTAAAGGTTTAACTCAGGAAACAGATGCATGTTCTTACTAAAGACCCTTTACTGGGGCCTGAGAGATGGCTCAGCAGATAATGGTCCTCCTCCTTCCAAGAGGCCTTAGTTCCCTCCCCAGCATCTACTTTAGGTGGCTCACAGCTCTCTGTAACTCCAGCTCCTGGGGACCTGATGCTCTCTTCTGTCCTCCTGAGAACCTGTACACAGGTGCCATCCATTTGCACAGACCCACTCTCATACACATTGAAAAATAACAAGAATCTTCATCCATGAAAGAATTTAAGTAAAATCACCACAGTAGCTAAACAAACAACAGCGTAATGATAGAGTAAGTATAGATGTAATGGTTTAATAGTATTAGAATCATTTTAAAAAGTGGGATACTCCTGCACCAGTAAAGGCTTGTTCTAAATGTTGGGAATCTCTGTTCAGGCTCCACTCCTCCCATTCCAGATCCTGCCCCTCAGAAAGCCCACCAAGGGTTGGCTCCTCCCCTAGAGATGCTCAAGACCACATCTATACATATTTAAGACAACCCTCTAGACCTGCAATGTGATTTCTCTCCTGCTTCATCTCCGAGAGTCACCTGGGAGTTGCTTTGCTCACATTAACCCTGGTCTTATTAATTGGCCTGATATGATGTATTGCATCACCAGAGTAACCCAATATCAGGGCACAGAAAACTTTCAATGGCAGCATAAGAAGGAAGTGAATTGGGGAAAACCAATATAGGAGTACTGTGTTCCAGAGTGACAGGGGCAGCAGCGGTGGTGTGCTATTGCACATGGTGACTGCTTGGAACAATGCACTGGAGTTCATAACAGTGGAGGAATGCATTTCAAAGTTTTCACTATAGAGACGATTGCTGGAGAAATGAGACTAGAAATGAAACATGAACAGCATGAAGACTGGGAGAGGTAGGTAGGGGTTGCTCTGACCTTAAGGAGGTTTAGATAACTGTCATCAGGACACTGAAGAGACAATGAGGAAGAGACAGTCTTTCCCTTGGCCTGTCTCTGGCATCTGCATAAAGTATGTTCTGTCAGAACACCTACCGAAGCAGTGGAGGAGGTTTAAAAAATAACTATTTAGTAATTTCATACATGTATATAATGTATTCAGATCATATCCATCACCACCACACTGCTTCCTCTACAATTCCTCCCAGAACCCACTAAATCCCTCTCTCCTACAAAAGCCAGGAAGCTAGAACAGGGCCATGAGGGCCAGAAGAAAGAGCTTAGGAGAAAGCGGTAGGGTAGTAGGACACAGGTAATGTAATGTCAAAGGGGGCAGGAGAGGCTCTAAGCAGAGGGGGCGTGGCAGGGTAGGGGGAGAAGGAAAGTTTCTGTGAGTTTATTCTAATCTGTGAAAACACCATTTACCTTTTAGAAAGGAGCATCCTCTAGAGGCCCATTTGAGAAATAAGAAGTTCACAGCTGCAGTAGACTTCCTCCTGTCTTTGCTGACTTCTGAGTGTGAATCCAAGGCTTTCATCATGCACAAAGGAAGCTCAATGCTTTCTAAGCAGAAACTCATGAGTTTTTAGAAAAGAAGAATATAAAGCTATGAACTGAAATGGGAGAAAAAGATATTTTAGAGTGAGAAAATTACCGCATATTTACACATTTCAAAACAGTACCAAGGACATAGTAATCAGAACACTGCATAGTTACCAGATTTCTACACAATGCCATCAAAATGCCCAAGAAAAGGATGTGAGAAGCAACAGCTAAAGGTGTTGTTTTGGGGTTTTATTTATTATTAATTTTTTCTTATTTTACATAACAACCACAGTTTCTCCTCTCCCTCCTCTCCCCCACCCATGTCCTTTCTACTGCCCCTACTCCCATCCACTCCTCAGGAAGGGTAAGGCTTCCCATGGGAGTCAACAAAGCAGGGC
>CABHPP010098262.1:7823-18761 GCA_902168425.1 Peromyscus attwateri | reverse complement strand
GGATTCCTTGTCTCAAGAAGTTACTGGGGTCACAAGCAGATGGTTATTGGGATAGGGTGTGGGTCTTGTAGAATGTGGGGTCCGATGGGGGGTTTGGGTGGGGGATCCGGGCCACAGGAGTTTTCCCTGCTGGCCAGCAACTGGGACAGAGTTAGGTGGGGGTTCCCAGGGACTGACTGTGTCCCAGGGCCTGGGTCCTAGAGACAGGACTCCCTGGGTGGGAGAGGAGTCACTCACCTCTTGGCCCAATGAAAGCTGGTGGATTCCTTGTCTCAGGAAGTGACTGGGGTTGCAGGCAGATGGGTATTGGGGTAGGGCATGAGTCTTGTAGAATGTGGGATCCAATGGGGGGTTTTGGTGGGGGAGCCTGGTCGCAGGAGTTTTCCCTGCTGGCCAGCAACTGGGGTAGAGAGAGGTAAGGGTTCCCAGGGACTGGCTTTGTCCCAGGGCCTGGGTCTCTTAGTAAAATTTTATAAACAAATGTTGCTTTCATCATAAATGAATGCTCCTTTGTAGTTCCTTGATAACTAGTTATAAGAATTAAGTACATAATGAGATAAAGAAAATATATTAATAAAATAAATTGAGCAATATAATGTAGCATTTATAACATTTCTGTATCTTTTAATTATTTTTAGTTTTTAATTATTTTACTTTTTGAAGTTATGATATAATTACATCATTTCCCCCTTTTCTTTCTTTTTTTCAAATCCTTCCATATACTCATTTTTGCTCTCTTTCAAATTCAAGGCCTCTTTTCATTAATTGTTGTTACATATATATATATATATGTGTGTGTGTGTGTGTGTGTGTGTGTGTGTGTGTGTATGTATGTGTATATATATATATATATATACATATATTCCTAAATACATAAATACAACCTTCTCAGTTTGTATAATGTTTACATATATGTTTGTTTTCACGGCTGAACATTTGGTATTGGATAACCCATTTGTATGCTTTTCCCTGGGGGGACTATTTCTTCCACTCTCAGCGTTCTTTAGTTGCCTATAGTTCTTTGTGTAGGGTTAAGGTCTTATGGACTTTCCCTTGTCCACTTTAGCATGTTTATTGTTGTCCTTGTTCTTCTCACATTTAAGAAATTATGATGATGAGACTTTATGAGTGTAGCTCCTGACATTACTAGGAGATATAATCTCACAGCAAACTCTTTGATCCCCTGGCTCTGATAATCTTTCTAACCCTTCTTCTTCAATGATTCATGAGACTTGGGTGCAGGAGTGTTTTGTAGATCTATTCATTAGGACTGGGCTCCACAACTGTACATTTTTATTGGTTGTGGTTTTCTATAATGGTTTCCATCTGTTCCAAAGAGAAGTTTTCTTGATGATATATGGGTATAAGCACAAATATTTAGACTTCAGTTAGGGATTATGTTGGTTTAGCAAAATGGTAATTGTAGGTTCTCCTCCAAGACCCATGACTTCAGTGGCCCTGGTGTAGTTGTTTTTTTTCATACTCGTTGCTCTTTCAGGACCCACCACCCAGCTCCCAGAGGTTTATTCTTACTTATGAATGCCCAGTCTTAGCTTGGTTTGTTTCTAGTCAGCTTTTCTTAACATAAATTATCCTGTTCCCTTTTGCCTCTGAGCTTTTCCCATTCTCTATCCTATATACCTTTCTTTACTTCTTACTCCATGGTAAGAACTTACACACCCAGCTGTGTAGCTGGGTGGCTGGCCCCTGGAATCCTCCTCCTTCTCTCCCTCCTAGATCTTCTCCCCCTATTTATTCTCTCTGCCTGCCAACCCTGCCTGTCCTTTCTCCTACCTAGCTATTGGCTATTCAGCTCTTTATTAGACCAATCAGGTATTTTAGACAGGCAAAGTAACACAGCTTCACAGAGTTAAATAAATGGAACATAAAAATGTAACACATCTTTGCATCATTAAAGAAATGTTCCACAGCATAAACAAGTGTAACACATCTTCAACTAATATTCCATAATACCCTGAGTAGTTGGTTAGATTTCCAGTACCAGTCATGATTTTCCACTTGGCAAGCAGGTCTTAAGTCCAATTAGAGAGCCATTACTAAACCTTTAGAGTTATCCTGCCATGCTGGGCATTGCTGTGTTTCATAGGCATCATAGCTGGATAGAACTGTTGGTTGTGTCCTTCCTTTGGAAGATTGCATGGGGCCTTCTGGTACCATGAAAGCCAGTCCTCAGGGAGGAGGCTTTCAGGTCAGATTCAGTTCAGGAACCTCTGGGCCCTATGTCTGAAGTACATGGTATCTTCAGCAAGAGGGGCTTACATTCTACTTCTGGAGAGGGGCACCCAAGGGAAATAACAATAGTCTGTATTGTTGCCTTTAATTTTGGAAATTAAACAATATTTCCTCATTACAGAATGGTTGCAAGAAGCCAATCAAATGGAAATATTTCTTTATAAAATCATGATTTCCTCACCTTCAATATAAGATGTTTCTCCTCTTATCCATTCATTTCAGTTCAATAAACAGCTGTTTGGCAAACACTATATGGGGTTACAAAACTAAACATAGTCAGTGTTCTCATAGAAAACTTAATCTTAAAGATTTTAGTCATTTATAAACCTGTAATTTCAGTACAGTATTGTGTTTGTTATGACAGATATTTGTTAGATGGATATTTTCAGGTAGATGAACAAACATCTGTTCACCCAAGATCTACCAAAAGTAGATCTAACAAATTATCAATTATGTATTTTTATGTGAACCAATGAGTTTAGTTAGGGCTTCTTATAGGAAGGAACATGAATGAAGGACTACTTACAGGAACATGAATAAGGGGTTACTTATAAGTCTCTAAAACACTGAAGAAAAAAACCCTCTCCTCCCAGCCAACTGATAAGTTCCTACACATCCTCAGGTAGAATTGTGACCTCATGAATGCCACCCTTTCAATCTCCTGCCATCCAGTACTGCACATTAGTAGAACCAATATTGTGCAGCAATTCTGCAGTAATTACATCTATTGAGAGTTCAAGAGAGCAATGGCCAGTCATATCTGAAGGACAGAATTCCACAATCCTCTACCTATTCCTCTGTATCTTACATTCTTTTTTAATACATTTTAAATTAAAATAGAATTCATCTCTTTCCCCGCTCCCTTCCTTTCTCTAGCTTCTCCCAGGTAACTCTCTTACCAATTCTTGCCATACTCTGGTACTCTCAAATTGATAGCCTCTGTTTCTCTTGTAGCTTTTGATATCTTTTTCTTTGTCCTGTATATTTAGTGTTTTTACTATGATATGCCGTGAGGTGTTTCTGTTTTAGCTCTTATCTAGTTGGTGTTCTGTGTCCTTTTGTATCTGTATGAGTATGTCCTTCCTTAGTTTGAGGAGATTTCCTTGTTAAAGATCCATTCTATGTCATTGACCTGGGATTCTTCTCCCTCAACTGGGATGATAATTCAAAGGTTTGGTCATGTGGTGGTATCTCAAATTTCCTGCATATTCCTTTCCTGTGCTTTTAAAGTTTTTCATATTTTTTGCTTATTTTGTCTAGATGGTCTACTTTACCTTCAAATCCTGATTTCCATCTTCTGCTTGATTAATTCTACTTGTAAGGCTTTCCCCTGAGTTTTTCAATTCCATCTTCACTTCAGCTTATGTTTTCTTTGATGTTTCTATCTCTTTATTGAATTTGGTTTTCAAATCCTCAGTTATCTTTGTCCATTTCATTCAGCCATGTATTTGCATTTTCTTGGACCTCGTTCAAGTATTGTTGCTATCCTCTTAGAATTCATTGAACTGTTTGTTCATATCTTCTTTAAATTCCTTGAATTCTATTATAAAACTTATGATTGTTCTTTTAAGTTGATGTCCTGAGTTCATCTAGGTTATTCGTGTTAGTGAACACTTTTATAGGAATAGTGGGTTTGATGGGAGACATGTTGTCTTGGTCATTCATATTGTTTTTGTTTTTGCATTTTGACCTGGACATGGGGACTTCTCTCTTCAGTTGTATTTGATGTGATAATTTGGCCTTCCTTAGATCAGGCCAGTTAAGTTGGTGGATGAACTTTAATTCAACTAGAGAATTAAACAAGAACCACTTGTTTGGAACTAGCCTGTAGATGGCAGAAATGGCAGCAGGCAGAGGGAATGATGGGAAAAGAAGCATCCCACCAGTCAAAGATGGTCTGGTGGTTTGAAATAAAATGGCCCCCAAAGGAAATGGCACTATTAGGAGGTGTGGCTTTGTTAGAGTAGGTATGGCCTTGTAGGAAGTATGGGGGCAGGCTTTGAAGTCTCATATATGCTCAGGCCACGCCCAGTGTCTCAGAGCATTTCTTATTGCCTATAAGCCAAGATGTAAGAACTCTCAGCTACTTCTCTAGCACCACATCTGCTTGCATGCTGCCTTGCTTCCTGCGATGATGATAATGGACTAAACCTCTGAACTATAAGCCATCCCAATTAAATTTTTCTTTTCTAAGAGTTGCCATGGTCATGGTGTCTCTTCACAGCAATAGAAACCCTAAGACAGATGGTTCTCAAAGAAAGCAGGTTCAAAGGTCGCTTATCTGGAGCTAGGCCTGTTGGTTTAGAGATGGCTATAGGCAGGAAAAATGGGAGGGGACAAGGCAGGGTAATGATTAGAAAGGGTGAAGCTGCTTACCCAGCAAAGATTTATCAGGAACAAAGAGTGCTAAAGGACCATGGTCTGGAACTAGGCTTTTGTATTTGTTGATAGTGGCAGGTGGGGGAAGGGATGGTGACTTATTAGGCAAAGGTGGTTCATAAATGAAGAAGTTTCAGGGCTACAGGTCTGAAAGTGGACATGTAAGTTTACAGAGGCTGTGGGTTAGGGAAAGGAAAAGGAAGAAGGGACTTACCCAGTAAAGGTTGCTGGCAAACCAAGAGGATTCTAGGGCTTTGGGACTAGAACTAGGCTTGCAGGTTTGCATATGGCAGCAGGTTGGAGAAAACTATCTTAACTATCTTACATTCTTTTCACCCCTTTTTCACTGGTCTCGGAACCATGAAGGGAATAATATAGATGTCAATTTAGAGCTGAACATTTAATAGTCACTTATTTTCAGTGCTTTACCATTATAAGTCTATGCAGTAACTGCTAGCTACTTCAAAAATAAGTTTCCCTGGCCAAGGATTATAGCAGCAATAATCTATGGGCATAAATGTAAATGTTTAGAAGGCAGCTTAACAGATACAGCATACCTATTGAGCAAAATAATAACTGCAGCTTCCCTATTAGGGCCTATGATCTCCTCAGCCATGGGTTTTTGACTGTGTCTATAATACCAGATTCAAATTCTCATGTTTGGAGTGGGCCTTAAATCTAATCAGAAAATTGTTGGTTGCTCCCATAATAGTCATGCCATTATTGCAGCAGTGGGCATATCTTGCCTGACATGTTGGTGATATAATATGCAGAGCCCACAGCTATTTAGGAATGTTGATGACATTTCCTCCCCAACAGCCTGGATAGCACCTCCTAACACTATGAAAACTAGCCAACAGATGGAAAGCTTCCAGCTCACTTCCAGCTTCATTTCTTCATGTCCTACAACCAAAACATGTGGTGTCCTCATCCATGAAGTGTTAAAACCTAGCTCTGATGGACAGTCAACAGCAATGTTAGTAGCCTATATTGTTTGAGAAGCCTCAGAAGCCTGGATAACAACTCAAAGGGAAATAATCCATCCCAGGCAATAGAATTTTACTCTAATAACTATATGGCTTCTGGGAGCATCTTTTCCTACCCATTCAGGGCACCTCTGTTCACACTCTAAAACTGTCATTTTAACTTTTATAGGCATTGATATTAGAGAATTTTTTTCTCATTCACCTTGTTGTGTGTCATCTGAACCTTATCAAACCACAAAAATCCCATGAATTCCGTGGTCATGCAGTCTGTGCCCTTTGTGAACTGATCTTCTATTCTTCCTCCTTCGGGTGTGCTTTAATGTCTTTCAGAATGCTTTTCTAAATCTACAAAACTCTCAGTAGTTATCATTATATCATCTAAGACACAAAATTGTCCTGCAAAGTGAGAGCAAGGTCTCTGAAGGCCCACCACCCACCATTCCAAGCAAGGACCAGTTGATCTCAGAAGTGAGAAGTTAAGGCAAAACTAAAGAAAGTATTAGCAAGGTCAATCTAGTAGGAAAAGATCCCATAACATACATCAATTGTTTCCTAAAAGATCAGTGTTGAGTACTATGGCATTGATGGGAGGTACTACCTTCATCAGTCCTCCGTAATCCATGGTCATTCTTAGTGAGCCATCTCACTACCTCATCTTGTGGTGCTGCCACAGGGATGCTTTGCATATCCCCACCTGTAGCAGTAGTCCAGGGCTGGCTTTCTTTGCTCTGACTGGCCAGGGTCAAGACTGTGCTCTCACCTGCTGTTCCCTCACAGGCTCCTTGCATCTGGCAATCTCTAGGACCAAACAGCTGGCTGATGCCTTTTCTGTTGTCCACACCTGGCTCCTGAGAGGTCCTTGAGCTGGACAAAAAATTTTCACTCCCAGTATCCTTTCTTATAGAAGAGAAATGTGTTATTCTGGGGTTAACTGCACTCCTGAGACAAGCATGGTCTTGCTCACCTGTGCTTCTCTATCACTATACCTTCATTAATGTTTATTCAGGCTTAAAAACTTCAGGGCTCACAAGAATTGAATTTGGCTTTCTGTCATGTTTTTTCCTTAGAAACTCTGGCTTGGCACACATCTTACCACATTTACTTTTGAGTGACCCAGGCAAAGACTTTAGTCTGCTTTTGCCTTTTCTTAAGTCCTCTTAAATGCTTTAGCACTTTACAAACCTGATGTACATGCCAATCTAAGACGTTCAGTCTCTCTTACCTCAAAAATCATATGCCACCATGGGGTTCAGCAAAGCCACCATACTAGTCCCAAGGTGCCTGTTGAATCAACCCCTTCCTTAGCTGTTCTGTGAGCACAATCCTATCTGTCCCAGTGAACTTAGCATCAAATACTACTGTATATGCTCATTTTTGTCATTAATGCTGGTCCTTCTATTGTCTTCCTGTCCCTGATGCTCATGGGAACCTCAGCCAGAAATAATCAAGTGTCTCTAAGGGCTCTTATAAGTCAATCGATCAGGGAATTATTTTCCTCATTATGTAGCCTTTGACCTATAGAAAAAAGCATAGTTCAAAGTCAGGCTATTACCTGATGATAGTAGTTCACTTTATGGGTCATTATTAAGGCCTCCTCTGTATTCTGCATGTTTTTCCTTCCTCTGCATTAAAAGTCAGACCTGAGGGGTATCTTGCATCACTTGTGTCTCATTTTGTCCCTCCTTGTTGTCCAGTTCTTCTCATGGAATCCAAGTTTGGGTATCCCAAGAGAGGCTATTTAGCACAGGTGTGATTTGTATTCTTTTCTTTATGCCCCAATAAGAAATGGCAAGCCAATTCCTCTATCCTATTCAACTCTCCCCTTTCTCCCTTTGTCTTTTCTTTTTCCTGCTAATTCAGTGGCTGCTACAGAGGATAGCATCCACATGGTTTTCTTGTTGTATTTCCTCCATTTCATTGGTAGTCATTCTGGGAAGAAAACTCAAACTCAGTCACTTGTCTTATTGTCCAGAGCAAGGGCCACACAACTGATACACAGCTTACTTAAAACTTTGTCCCATACATGTTACTTTTGTGGATGATAATATAGCCTTCCTCAACCATTTGAAGGACCTCTCCATACTCACATGATAGATGCCATCCATCAAGGAGTCTTGCATTCCATACCACATACAGGAAAACAGTCACTCTGGAATTCTCCAGGGGCACCCCACCTTCAAATATAGCAGCCTTAGTTGCATGTCATTTCACCCATAGCAGGGACAATGCAAGAGCTACTAAAGCAGAAGGCACACCTTCTGTACCACACTGGGAAGGACAACCGTACCAGGATTCTCCACATAGACACTCCACCCTCAGATGGCTTAGCTTCAGTTGCATGTCTCATAGGCCACAACAGGGGCAATGGTACTTCTCCTCCTCATTTTTAATTCTGTTGTGGCCTGGATTAAGGTGCCAAGTGTTGGGTGAACCTTTTCTTGGAAGATAAACAAACACCTATCCCAAATTCATGATTCTTCCCAGGCCTATCTTGTTGCATCAATGAGTTTAATTGGGATTATTTACAGGATCTTAGATAAGGGGTCATTTACTGGAACATGGGGAATTTATCAGTAGCTATACCACTGAAGAAACTCCCCCCTTTCCTAGCAACTGTTAACTGCTTATAGAATTTGAGGGAGGCAAATTCTCTTCAGCCCCCTCCCTCCATGAAGGAACATCAATGAGCCCAATCTTGTGCTATCTTCAGTACTCCCAGCTGCTGATAGTTTAAGAGGGCAATGGCCATGTCATGCACAGAGGACAGCATCTGGCAACACTGTTTTATTCTGTTTGTTCTGGTACTATTTCAGCATATAAAAGGAGCAATTAGCTCTGACTAAAAATCAGGGTAGGATTCTATAGGAAATAATAACCAAGTTAAAATTTGAAGGACAAATAAGAGTTAATCGAGCCGAAGAAAAGAGCCATAGAATTGTTCATTGCTGAAGAAAATAAATAAATGCAGCTCTCAAGTCGTATGGAAGTAACTCAAGTGAAGCTGTAGAATGCAAGAGGTTGTTTTACAGAACTGTTGAAAATAGGAGAACTCATGTTGAAATTCCCATGATAAGAGAATAAAAGTGTATCCATCTTTAGTTGCTGTATTATGAAGTTAAGTGTTCTCTTTTATAATCAAATTTAACTCCATTGCAGTCTTTTAAACTATATTATGTGTGGATTTTTGGTAATTATATGTATATTTGGATTACTTTAAGAAATGTATTGAATTAAAATAAATTATGAATAAATGCAATTAGGTTTTTTCCCATCTAAATCTCTTTGTTACAATTTGTGGTTCTCTTATTTTTTATCATTTGCAGGGTTTCTGTGCCTCAGCCACATTCTTCACAAATTAAAGGAAGCAAGCACACACCAAGTATATTCCACCGTATGTTGCTGTTTTAGTTATTATTCCTGACAAGAGTTTGGGTAACTCTGTTGCATACATACTAGTATTTGATTTTATTCTCCAGTACTCTGTTATAGCTCCTACTAGCAAAAGATAAAGTGTTTCATATTCGTTTAAGTTATCGTGAAATGTATTGTTTGGTAATATCTGAAAAGTGCATGCAACTATAATAATGGCTGCCAGATAAAATGCTTATAAGGTATCAGTGTACAATTAACAGGAATTACTTGTAGTGCTCTATAATACATTAGGTTAACCATAGTTGACATTTAATTGTGTATTTTATAATACCTAGACAAGATTACAAATGGATCTGAACACAAATGCTAAGTTTATGAGGAGATAGACCTTCCAGTTACCCTGATCTCATCATTATACACTGTATACATATATTTAAGCATTTCATTGCACCCCACAAATGTATATAATTGTATATTTAATCCATTGTTCTTGAAATTTATCTTATCTGAACAGCTACCAAGTATTAAAATGGTAAGATATGCTTTAAAGGGAAATCCACCATTAATATAGAGATGCTGTTGGCTAGAAGGAATAGATTAACCCCAGACACAAAACAGAAAACACTGACGAGCAGAAAGGAAGGTTAAGGTTGATACCTTCAGGAAGGAAGACAAGTGTGGGTGCAAGGGAAGTGGTCACAATCTCATCAGAGTCTTATGACCGTGGCCATGTGATGAGTGTATGCTTGTGATCCTATCTGCTGCTAACAGCGAACTAACTGCTTTTTCAACTAAAAGAAATATTTATACACCTATATACCTAGTATGTTTTAAACTCATTTTATGAGTGATGTTCCAAGAAACAGCAACTCCTGAAAGGAAAAAAAAATGTATTCAAATGGGGCAGTTTTGCCACATGAATCTATATAGTATTACTCATCTCGCTAGAAAAATCCAAATGTCACATTATTTTATTACTACCCAACAATATTTGCTGAATATCTGTTATAAACTACAGTTCTAGAAAAGCCCACAAAATATGTTCCTTATTAACAAAAGAACCTGTCTCTCATCTAGCACACTTAGCAGAATGCATCCTCCCATCCATTTGGAGATGCTCTTGTATATACTCTTATTTGTAACCAGTGTCACTACAAAACAAAACTAATTTTTCTCTACTTTAAGAGTGACTTTCATCAGCATTTTTGTCTTAATAAATTTTTGTCTTTCCCTTTTAATTTTTCCTACTATCCAATAGCACTACTAGGTAAAGATCATTTGTATCAATAAATGAGGTAATGATGATCTTTAAGAGTAAAAGTAACCAGGAAAATATTTATAAGTTTGTTCCTTTGGTAGCAGCAAATATGAGTTTTTTAGTTAGCATGAGAGTGGTTAAGTAGGTTTAATTTAAATGGACAGAATAGGTAAATCTAAGCAAGTCTTTAGTTTTTGTTTGTTTTCTTGTTTGTTTTGTTTTGCTTTATTTTACAATATTCTGTATTCAAATACAGTATTCTAAGCAAGTCTTATTTCCTTTCTTTGCTATTAGGTCAACTGGTTTGAGCTTAGGGTTGGTTTCTGACACGATTTCATAATATAATTTAGTACTAGTAGAATGTCATTAGAATTATTTGCTTCAAGTGGAATCTTAAACCAAGGGATCATCACTATGGGTCTAACATTTTAGCCCTTTATCTCCATCTTGTCTTTTGGTGTGAATTTTATTTTAGTAGTCCTACACCCAGACAAAAGTGAGACTGTCATTTTGTTCCATATTTTCTTCTTAAATATGATGTGTCAGTAAACTGTTCTACAGTTTTTTGGTATGGTTTTTATTGATTGTTACATGATATGAAATGTTGGCATTTTTGTGTATATGTATGATCTCTCTCTCTCTTTCTCTCTCTCTCTCTCTCTCTCTCTCTCTCTCTCTCTCTCTCTCTCT
>CABHPP010098261.1:0-21809 GCA_902168425.1 Peromyscus attwateri | reverse complement strand
ATATATATATGAACACACATAACACAATTATATAATCACATCTATTATTATATATAGCATAATTATACATATTCATACACATGCATATAATTACACTTAAGAATTCTGCTCTATAAAACAATACACTTTAATTTTACACCAGTGGGAGGCTCACAAGGTTGCATCATGATTTGACATTTGTGATTGACATGTAGGTCATTATTTTTCTTAAGATTTCTCTCTTTGGCATTTGCATTCATAAAGAGTCTGACTGTGGTCCCCGGGCCCAGTGTGAGGGAGAAGGTTTGTCTGCGGGCTGCTCCCCGCTCTCAGGATCTCTGTGATCACCTGGCAGACTGCGAGAGCAGGCCTATCTAACGATTCAGCTCAAACACTGTACCTGTTACTGTTGACAGACTTTGCTCCTTAGAGAAGATATGAACTGCCAACTGGCTGTGACAGTTTGTGAACTAACACCGACGTTTGTGTTGGCTCCATGACAGTGTCTACAGCTCCAGAAATACATACAGCCAGAGTAGGACCGGCCTGAGGTTTTTGAGAATTGAAAGTACAATATACAAATGATAAACATGAGAACAACATCATTTCAAAGACAACTCTGGAGCCCAGGTCTCCGAGAAGCACCTCCGCCATCGGAGGTGTGTGTCGTGAAGAGGGGAGTGGTACCCGGAACAGAGAATAGCATCGGTCATAGAGCCCATCAGCCACGTTAAGTTCTCTGACTTCCCACCATTTCAGAAAACAGCAAGGTGAGAGAGATGAGGCGAAGGATGAGCGTCTGACAGCTGTGGAACAGAAGCAGAACTACAGGCGCTGGAGGGAAGACCAGCATTGTGTCTCATTTTCCCTTTGCTAGGCTCGAACCGGATCTCCTTTGACTTTTCTTTAATCACATTGAATGTCACTGCAGGACATTTCAGTGTGACTTTTGAACTACACACTTGGGTCTGAGTCCTTGCTTCCCAGCAGGTAGATCCTAGACTGCTTGGGATCTTCCAGGCGGTAGGTGCCTGTTGTATGGTAATAAGGTTTGTGGCCGGCAGTCTCTGGGAAGTAAGGGTTTCCTGAACAATCTCACCCAGTGGAAGAGGCTGCAGGAAACTCAATTTAGAATTGGATGGTCTGAACGTCAGGAGAAACATGGGCTTGCAAATGGCATCTGAGGGGAGGGCAGTACTGGGAACTGAGCTTTCAACCTGAGTGAGTGTGTGTGTGTGTGTGTGTGTGTGTGTGTGTGTGTGTGTGTGTAGTGTGTGTGCGTATGTGTAGTGTGTGTGTATGTGTGTGTGTATGTGTGGTGTGTGTGTGTGTAGTGTGTGTGTGTATGTGTGTGTGTAGTGTGTGTGTGTGTATGTGTGTGTGTGTGTGTAGTGTGTGTGTATGTGTGTGTGTATAGTGTATGTATTGTGTGGTGTGTGTGTATGTGTGGTGTGTGTGTAGTGTGTGTGTATGTGTGTGTGTGTAGTGTGTGTGTATATGTGTGTATGTGTATGTGGTATACATGTTCATGTATGTGGGCATGTATGAGAACAGGCTCATGTGAATGTATATACATGGGGAGGCCAGAGATTAACCTGGACGTCATCCTCAGATAACTCTCTACCCCAGATTTTGAAATAAGGTCTCACTAATGCTGGAGATTACTCTCAGGTAGACTGCCCTGCCTGTGTTTGCCTCCACAGTGCTGTCTTACAGACCCATGCCTTGCACAGTGCCTGCCCTTTTACATGAGTGCGTGGGATTGAACTCGGGTCTCCTTGCCTTCATAGCAAGCACTTTTCCAACTGAGCCATCTCCCCAGACCTCCTAAACCCTTTCAGGGCACAGAAACATCTACTGGTTGTTATGGTTTGAAAGCAGAGGGAAAATGGTTTCTTTTTCTTTTTTGAGATTATAATGACAACGTTCCCTTTCCTCTCTTCAAACTCTCCCATACAACCCTCCCAACTCTCCTTCAAATTCATGGCCTCTTTTTTCACCAATCGTTATGGCATGCATATATCTATATGTATAGACACATATATTCCTAAATATAACCTGCTCCGTCCTTATAATGTTATTTGCATGTATGCTTCCAGGCTGAACATTTGGCACTGGACAACCAATTGGTGTGCTTGTCCCAGTGGAAGACCACCTCTCCCACTCCAAGCTTTCCTGTTGCCTTTATATGTCACCAGAGGTGGCTGCTACTAGGGAAGTAACACTGAAGTAATAACACGGGGAGAGTTTTGGTGAATGTGGTTAACACATCTGGATATTGGCATACTTCTGATAGGACCACCAGCCGAGAAGAAATCAGCTGACGCCTTCTGCCTCTATCCTAATCTCCTAGTAAACCCTGAGGATGCAGTTATACTCTAACTCACGAGTAATTAATTTAGTCAGACACTTACTGCTCTGGTTCCAGGGCAGCCTGGAGATTGGCACTCGCCACTCATCCGGTTTGGAATTAAGACATCTTCCCAGCAAGATGGACCCTTTGGGAAAAACCAAAAAACAAAAACAAATGAAAACCATCATATCCTTGTGTACAATAGAAATGCAAATGCTCTTCCTCAGACAATCTTGAAGCCTTGTCATTGGCATCATGGGATGACAGTGAAATGATGTGTATTACAATGATCCATATAGTGTTGCCAACAGACATGGTGGGGACTTTTCCAGATGTTCTTGTGGGCTCTGTTGGGTCAAAAGTGTCCTCATAAATATACAAGAATAAATTGGTATTTGGCTCAAACAGGTTCCTTTCTCACTCCTTTGAGTCCCTGGCTCTATTTACATGTTGCTGTATAGAAGGCCATTCCAGAGCTGGGCTAACACTCTGCAGCTGGTCTACCCACCTTCCTTTACTCTATAGCAGGTATGTGTCACTCCCCAACAAGGGGCATGATGATTGATGACGTGGGTGTCCATTCCCTCACTGGACGTGGGTTTTGCTGGGGAAGACCTGGCCTACTAACATCACATAGCATCCCAGTACACATAGAGGGGACTGACACTGGACACACTATTCTATTAACCAAGAAACAAAACTTTAAATAACACTCAGAGCCCTTTAATTCAATTTGCAAAGAACACTGAAAATACCAGTGCTGATCCATGGACTCTTTTGGGGCAGCATCTCCACAATATGTATATGTCTTTGCCTCTTCTGTGACTGTTTGTGTTTCAGTAAGTCTGATTCCCAGAACAGCGCTGTGTGTGACAGGAAGACATGACCTCCTGATGATACCCAAGGCCTCATGTCCCATGTCACGTGTACATGGAGGCTTCTGGGTACCGGGCATGTGTGTGCTTGGAAAGGGTGTGTATCCCCACCATGCCATCAGTAGGGAATATCCATGCTTGCCTGCTTTTAAAATGGTTCTCGAACATTTTAAGGTTACAATCAATTTGACTCCATATAATTTTAGGGCCCCTCCATGCAGGGGTGGCCACTATGCTGTCTGATTGGACCTCAAGGTCCTGCTACCTGATCACATGTCCGACTCCTCCTTCCCACATGCATGCTTTTCTGTTTCTCATGTGCTTTTTTGAACTTCTCTACCTGAGCCTAAGAGGTTTTATTTGTGTGTGTGTGTGTGTGTGTGTGTGTGTGTGTGTGTGTGTGTGTATGTGACATTAATGCAAGCCTCACTTTATCAAAAGTATCCAGCAAGAAAAAAGTCTACACAGGCCCCAAGCACCCAGACCAGAAAGAGCATGACACATTTTATTTGCAGATGTTTTGAAGACAGCACTAACCAACTGGAAAGAACCCAGATTACCAGAGAGCCGCACAGCTACCTGCAGCTGCAGCCAACAGTCCCACTGACTCCTAGCTCTTCGTCACAAATCCGTGTTAGAGCAGGAGGGCAAATGTTAAAGAGTTGTGAAAGGAAAATGATGAGGGAGAACAGCTCAAGCCTGTCCCTCCAGGTAGTGGTCTCCTCTTCACTGACAACAGTGCCTGTATTTTAAGGAAATGATTTTTCCTAAGTTCACTCCAATTTTAAATATTGACATTTAAATAAAAATATTCATGGGGATTACATGGAAAAGGGGGCAGTGTTGAATGCTAGTCTGGAGACCACCTGCTCCCACTGTCCTGGGGACAGACACACACACACATACACACACACACACACACACACACACACACACACACACACACACACATACGCACACACGTCTCCTCTGAGCTATCACTTGGTATCAGCTTAGACTCTAGCTGTGCATTAACACATGAAATCAATGAGACTTGAGAGGGTAGAAATTGCTGATTCTTTTTGGAAATGCTCAGTAGACAGCAAAGGATAACTCATACCCTGTAGGGCCATAAGGGGACTGAGAGCTGAAAAAAACAATTCAAAAGAGAGGAGAGAGGGGGCAGAGGGAACCTGTAGAACCACAGAATTTCATAAACAGAAGATCCTAAAATATATCAAGAAAATGGCCAGCTTACTTGCCTTAAAACAAAAATCAACACAAAATCCTAAAGTTCCAGCAATTCCTTCAAAGATCTGAGAGTTCTTCTAACCTATAATCGCATCAGTCAGGCGGAGGAATGGTAAGAAGTACCCTGGGGACCCGAGCGATGGAAAGGGGCTCAGGGGAATGATAGCTCACAGATAGTAGGAGGCTGAGGGCGCTGGTTTCACAACCTGTGACTTGGAGAGAAGCTGGGGGTGGGCAGTGTTTCTGTAAGTATGACAGGAAGGACAGTGGACAAAGGACACAGGATGGATAGAGTTTCTAGCACAGGTGGTCTGACAGCCAGTGGCCTGGAGCCAGGTGGGGGAACATTTGGACAAAGGAGCAATGGATGCAGAGTCATCATTTACACCGCAGGAAGTAAATCAGTCACTGCGGGCCAGCCTAAGGACTATTCCAGTGCCAGCAATCGGCCTTAAGCAACTCAGAAAATTTACAGCAGAAACTAGTGAACATGTGAAGGTATACAAGGAGCCAGAGCCCCTGCCTAGAGCTTGCACAAGCCTGGCCTTTCTTCACCAGTGTACGAACATACACATATGCACCAACATTCACACACACACACGCACACACACTACATACATACATGCCATAGCACAGACACCACATGCTCATCCCATATATAAGCACACAGACATATGTGCACACACCACATACACACAATCCTACAGAAAAACAGAGAACGTGTAGAAGGCTGAGCTCCACCTGTAAGACATTGCCGTTCTACAGCCGCTAAGTAACCTAGACTTCAAAGGGGCCTGGAATTTGAACCCTTACGTCATTAGTTCACAAGTCACTGCTGAGCTGGACAAGGTGTGCAGAAAGCAGGCCTGGAGCTACTGTGGTTAGGAAGGCTTGCTTTCAGTGTTGGCTTTTCGAGACAGGGTTTCACCGTGTAGCCCTCGCCGTTTGGAACTCACTCTAGACCAGGCTGGCCTTCAGCTCAGAGATCCGCCTGCCTCTGCCTCCCAAGTGCTAGGATTAGAGGCATGTGCCACCACTGCCAGGCTTCAGTGGCTCTTTGTTGGCATTTGGGAACTTGGAATTCTGAGAAGTGGCTCCGTGGTTCCCTCTCTGATGTGGGTGGTTCATTCCACCCACGATTCACCCAATATCTCCTTCCCCTCAGCAAGTCTAGAATTATGCTAAGCCCTAGGCAGGAATGCCTGCACGACCAGCTCCCAGCAGCTCCCGGAGGGCTCTGCCCCTCTCCCCTGGTGCTTCTCTCTACCAGTTTTGCTACAATGAATTTCAACCCTATCCATTCCTTTGGGTCTTCTGGGGGTGGTCATCAGGACACAGTGTTACACCATTAGTCACCAAGACAACGATCTTCAGCCACTCAGGGGGTCACCGCTCATCCTTACGACCAAGTGTAAACATTCCTTTGAGGCTCAGTTTTAGAGTCACACTAGTGAAAAAATGCAAATTTTAATTACAATTATAGAACTAAATGTATATTACTCAGGTCGAACACTATGGAAGTGAACATGGGGAGGTGAAAGTGGAACCAGAGGGATGGGGAGCGGAGGCATTCTTTTCCAAGTGGTCATCCTTACTGGAAGGCTGTCTGCATGTCTGAGTTTTGTGTATATGCATGGTGTCTTGATACAACTACAAACGCTTGGATTACAAGAGGAGAGCTGTGTTACTTAGGACTCTAATCACACTCATTAGTCCCTTGGTGTCATTTGAAGTGAGGAGTTCACTGTGACAAACACTATCATTCACACCCAGTGTGCACTGTTCTTGAACACTCAGAAGGACCTGGGCATCTTGATCATTGGTGCATCACTACCGGCTATGAGCAGTGGTTATATCAGACTCATCTCCACCTTCAGCAACTCGGAAAAGGCCAATCAAATCTGAGCAATGTGACGTAACTTACAAGCCACGTCTTAAACCACAGTCATCCTTTGCACCCCCATCTACTAGTCTTTCCTTGGTTTGACTCTGTATCCCCAAAGCTTGTCTAGTCATTTGGAAACCATCCAGGGTCTACAGGGCTCTTGTGCCTTTTTTAGTCTTTGAGATCACTGAGTGTTCTGACAGCAGCAGCAGCAACTCTTCTTTCGGTCCAGGCACAAAGGTCACCTCTCCCAGGACGAAAGAGCTCTCCAGCCTGGCGTCTGCTGAGCTTTGGCTTCCATGGCAGGTAACGAGTCCCACTGAGCTGGTGGAGACTCTGAAAACTGTGGGTTTAAAAGTCATCCATTTTGCCAGGGCTAACAGGGAGATAAGTGAGAGGCAGTGGTTCTCTGGAGCAGCATAGAAGCTTCTTCTGAACTCCTTACACCTTATGAGGCAGGAAAAGAAAATTGCACCTTGATGTCAACTGCAAAAAGACACAGATAACCCAAAGCAGGGTTACATTTACTGCTAAGATTAACAGTTCCTGCCCCAAAAGTCTAGATGTAAGAGCAACATCTTGTGTGGTAGGTTGAAAGAAAATGGCCCCCAGAGGGAGTGGCACTATTAGGATGTGTGGCCTTGTTGGAGTAGGTGTGGTCTTGTTGAAGGAAGTGTGTCACTGTGGAAGTGGGCTTTGAGGTCTCATATATGCTCAAGCCACACCCAGTGTCTCAGACCACTTCCTGTTGTCTGTGCAAGATGTAGACCTCTCAGCTGCCTCTCTAGCACCATGCTTGTCTGCATGCTGCCATGTTTCACTATGATGATAATGGACTGAATCTCTGAACTATAAGGCACCCAATTAAATGTTTTCCTTTCTATGAGCTGCCATAGTCATGGTGTCTCAATAGCAATAGAAATCCTAAGACACTGTGCATGTCACAAGATTAATTTTTGATATCTTAATTTTTAATGCTCAAACATTAAGCAAAGTGTTTACGCAGCAATCCCCACAGCAGTCTTAGAAGGTAAAGAATTGCCTGTATTATACAAATAGATGATGCACATGGTCATATGGAAAATGCATTTGTTATTTTCGTTATGACTTCAAACCATAGCATAATGATGTAAGTAATAAAAACGACGCAGAATTCTGTTGGACATAGTAATAAACACAAGTTAGATGTGAATTTGTTCACAATACCTACACCACCAGGATGCAGGCTCTCCTTCCCTGAAAGCAGAAGAGGCTCAGTACATCATGCCATTCCACAGCAGATTTAACATTAACTTTGCCTCATTCTGTTTTTAGAAAACATTTTATTTTTGTAAATTAAAATTCCTTCTTTTTCCTTCCTCCTATCTCTCTCCATGTACTTACCATCACCCTCTCTCAAATCCATGACCTGTTTCTTCAATTTAAATTTAGAAAACATTACGTTTTAATTAAACCTTGCACACTTCTTCAACAGATACATGGCGATTGTGTGCCAAATAATTGTTTTCTACAATGGAAAGAAAGGTCTTTAGAAGATGAAAGACTTCAGGTGAAGTGTTGGTATATGAGAGCTAAAGGTTTGTGGGAACCAGTGTGTATAATGTGAGGTATATGTCATCGCTTAACAAAGAATCACTTGACTGCTTTTGGAAACTGTATCTCTCTCTCTCTCTCTCTCTCTCTCTCTCTCTCTCTCTCTCTCTCTCTCTCTCTCCTCCCTCCTTTTTTCCCTCCCTCCTCCCTTCCTTCCTTCCTTCCCTCTGGTACTCTCTCTCATCACAATAAGAGAACTACAGGAATTACTGCTATAGCTTGGATCTGAAGCATCCCCCTAAGGCCCACGTATTGAAGGCTTAGTCCACAGGTTGAGGCTGTTGAGAGGTGATGGAAATGCCAAGAGGTGAGGATCAGGCAGGAGGTCTTCTGGTCATTGGGGAAAAACCTTCAAGGAGACTATGTGACATCACTTCCTTTCTTTTTCCTATTCCTGGTCGTGAGGGGACAGACCCATGGAATGAAACCTGCAACCCTGTGGGCCCCAACAACCCATTTCTTCTGATAAGCTCATCATCTCGGGTGTTTGTTACAGCGACTGACTCTCTCATGGCCACCACAGCAAAGGTGAGCAAACCAGCAGCCTCATGGTTAATTGACCTCATGGTCAATTCAGATCAGAAATGTCTTCACATTTTTTTAATTATTGAAAAGCATAAGAAAGAATATAACATCATATGGTATATGAAAATCATGTAAAGTTCAGATGGTAGTGTCTACAGCTAAAGGTCATTAGCCCATGGCTTCAGGTGGGCATGACACAAAGCCCACATTTACTGTCGGTGCCTCCGTGGGAAATGATATTGCATAAGATTACAATAAAAAGTATTCCTCCATTTTGATATGGTGGCATATATTTTGCTATCACATAATCTTATGAGTTTGGATGAGTGGCTATGACCTAGATCTCAAGGGAGAAGTCACCGTAATTAAAAGCTTAGAGCTGTTTTCCTGAGCAATCTGAGATGGTGTTGAAGGGAGACAGTAATTGGAAGCCGTGGTTCCTCCAGCTTGTGGAAATAGTAACTAGAGAACACATTCAAGGAACTGGCCTGAGCCATCAAAACCCGACAGAAAAGCATGACGGGAACGTTAAACACATCTTTTAAGTGTATGTTAGTATGTGTGGGCAGATGCTTGTGCACGGGCATGCACATGTGTGTAGAGTGCAGAGGTCAACTTCCCATGCTGCTCAGGAGCTGTTTGCCTTGTTTTGTGAGACAAGGTCTCTCTTTGGTCTGGAGCTCACCAATTTGGCTAGGCTCACCTATACCAGGCCTTTTCTCTTGGGCTACCAACCAGTTCCCAAATCATGACACACAGACTGATAGTTTTGAATGCTCGGCCTTGCTTAGGCACGTCTCTAGCCAGTTTTTCTAACTTAATTAACCTGTTTCTCTTTATCTCCCTTCTGCCTCTGGGCTTTTTACCTTTTTTTCCTTTCTTGCTGTCTGTATGTCAGGCTGGCTGATGGCTGCCTGGCTTCTGTCCCCTGGCCTGTCCTTCTTTTCTTCTCTCCTCTCTCGAGGCCAGATTTCTCCTCTTATTTATTCTCTCTGCCTGCCAGCCCTGCCTATCCTTTCTCTGCTTAGCTATTGGCCATTCAGCTCTTTATTAGATCAATCGGATGCCTTAGGCAGGCAAGGTGAAATGGATGTAACATATTTCTACATAACTAAACACACTTGCAGCATAAACACCTTTACACAGTTAAAGTAATAGTCTGCATCATAAACAAACGTAACACATCTCTGCCTAGTTAAAATAATATTCTCCTCACAACACTCACCAGTGATCCTGAGAGACCCCACCATCTCCGTCCCTCCCCGCAAATGCTGGGACGACATGTGGGCCACTGTGCCTGTGTTTTCCATGGGTTCTTGAGGTAAAACTCAGGTGCTCATGCTTGTGTGGCTAGCACCTGACACACTGTCTCACCAGCCCTGACTAAACACACCTGCAGGATGCATCAGAAAAATGATCCCGAGGAGAAGAGAGCAGCAACAAAACCTGCCAAGTGTGAAGTTTCAGAGTTAATTTTAAAAGTCACAAAACTAATCCAAAAGTCATTCTGACTAGGTTTTTCAATGCCCAACCAAGGGGAAAACGGAAGCATTTAGCTGCGATTTTATATTCAAATATCATCCTGACAAAATCCAACTGCGCCCAAAGAAGACTGTTCCTGAATGACTTAAAGGAACACCACTGTGTGCTCCTTCTTGGGTGGTCCCTGCCTTGCTGCTGAAAGTCAATTATCAGCCCCCCTCTTTGAAATGGCACCGCGAAGGCCAGCTGCTCACGGCCCTCCGCGTCATTCTCACAGTAATTTTACTTAACCGTACTTTACCACCTATCTCGTGTCACGATCAAACGTGCCGCATTTAAAATAAATTAAACTCAATTTGAAGTACAGTGAGACGGAGGGGACTAAAATAAATTTGATATGCAAACGTGGTGCTCAGCACCGTGAGGCCGTCTTTGCAGCAGCCGCACTCGGAGGGCCAGGTCCTTCCTTTATCCCTGTGTCTCCATCTGCCACAGAATGCTGAGGAGGAGGCACACTGAAGCCCACAGATCGGCTGCTCATCTCTACCCATATGCCTGGACTGAGGCCACTGACCCATGCCAAGCTTAACTCTCGACATCCGAGAGGCGATGAGGTGAAGGCCACCTTCGAGCAGAGCGGCAGGGGAGCCAGCAACAGATGATAGCTTCGCACAGCCTGGCACTCGCTGACTTTTCCAAAATGGCAACTGTTGTATTATTACTTAGTTCTCAAAATAGAACTTCCTGAGCATTTATTTATTTATTTATTTATTTATTTATTTATTTATTTATTTATTTATTTATTTATTTATTTATGTTTTTAGCAATAGCTGAGCTCCAAGAGGTTAATTTCAAGGGTACTGACTGAACTCCACTGGGTAATTTTTAATTCTTTCCTGTGTCTCCCCTTCTCTATGGTTCCACCACTCCTGGTGATCAGGGCATGAGCTGTAGTGGGGGGCATGGAACTCTGCTAAAACACAGGCCTCTGTCTGTCACACAGTGATGTTCTTCTGGTCCCTCTTCCTCCAGCAAATGTAAAGATGCCCTGCTTCAGACAGAGCATAAGGTTGCAGTTACAGCAAAGCTTGGCAAACATAATGAGTTAGTGGGGGTGGGGGTGAAGGAGAAAGTTCTGGGAACAAAAATAGTACTAAACTTACCAAATATATGTACACAGAGACAGAAAGACATGCACGCACACACATACACACAGCATCCAATTTTTGTACCTATATTTATAAAAAAATAAGAGTTATCTTTCTTATAGATTCCATGGAGTAACACAAAGTTGGTATAAATGAAATAAATATGCTCATTCAAATGTATATTTTAATGCCTATATCACATATAGGTAAGATATAAAGCAACTGTCCCCACACACACATGCACGAACACACATACATATATGCACATATATGCATGCACATAAATGGTGAGAATGTGAACTGATATCACTGCTATATGTACTAATTACAGGTCAAATAAGACTCAATTGCCCAGTTCCTAAGTGTTTGCCCATAACAGATAAAAACATACCCACGAGTTAAATGTGAATATTCTCAAGTTTATTTATAGTGGTCCTAAACTGGAATACCCCCCCCACACACACACACACCAATATCCACCAGAACACGCATAGACATAATGTGGTGTTGGCAGAATTAATTTACCTGTGGCTGTAACTCCAAGGGTGTCAGCTCTGTGTTGCCTATTGGCTGGAAGCGCCCCACAGTCCCTGGCTTTACTAGGACCCTCAACTAGGCAAAGCTTCCTTCATCAAGCCAGAGAGGCTGGCTGCCTTGTCTCCCCAATGCAGTCTCCTGTCTGTGGTCAAGGAAAGTCTCAGACAACAGTGAGGGACTCCATGATGCCTCACCACTTAGAGAGAAGCCATAGGCCCTATACACACTCAAAAGGACAATGTTCCACAAAAACATGGATGGCAGGATGTGGGAGGTCACTGGGTCACCTTTGTCTACATCAATGCCACATCCTATCTGACGAGGAGAAAGATGTTTCAGGAAAGGAGGAAATAATAATCCCACTTGTGACTTAATGCCAAGAGTCCAGGATGTGACTATTATGTGCACACTTCCACGTTCAAACATGTGGATATTTCAACCACGCCCTGGAATTGTTCTTTCATATCTTAGGAGATATAAAACAAATAAATAAATGCTGAATGGAGCCAGCAATGAATTCCTATTAATTCTTGTAAATTAAACTTAAAAAAATCCCACATATTTTGTAGCAACAAAAATGGAGACATACTTTACTCTAATGAAAGGCCATACTCTTTTAAAACTTCATTTTATGTCCATGACTTCTTAGAGGAAGAACATTTGACCTTTCACTCAACTGCAGGCATCTGTACAATAGATTCTACAGAAAAAAGTGAATACTGAAGTCTACGTAAAGAGATTCATAGTTCTTGGTTCTCAGTTCCTGCGACTAATTACTTAAAGCAAACATTACTAGGAAGAAATGATGATTATGATATTAAGATTATTAGCGTATCCCTTGTTAATGTATTTCATAAATTATTTTAATACTATACCAATAATTTAAATGCCCCTCATTTAAAAATACTTGTATATCTTAGTGTACAAAGGAGCTAGATCAAGGAAAATGATTAGACGACTTCTAGTTAATCTCTAAGAGAATGATGATTATGATAAAATGCTGGGTCATGACCTTGTATTAATATAGAGCAGCATTGTTTACAGGTGTCCACATGCCCCAGGCTGACTTTGATCCCAGAGCTGATTCATTAATGCTGAGTTCTGAGCCTCACCTGAATGGTCTGTGGCATACATTAGGGTGACTCAGACCTATTTCTTAAAGAAATCCTGGAACTGTGCCCATCATCCATTTGGGTCTCCTACTTAGCCAATGGAACTTGTCTGACTGTTACATCCCCAGTTTGTGTCTTCAGAAAAGGACATGGATATCCTCCATTGATTTGCTCATCTTCAGGACGAGGATCTTGCTTTGCTTCATCATGTGGAATATTTGACCCCATTTTCTTATTGCAAACTATATCAACATTGTAATAATGTCTTATTGCAAAATAATTTTAAAGCCAAGAAACAAAGCTTTAATATTCAAGAGAATAAAAAGGGTTAAATAGATAATTATTACATATATTCTTGAGCACGCATGGCAATGGCAGTTGACCTAGACTTGTGGAAGAATCAGTAAATATTAAACATGCATTAGAGGAAGCAGGAACTAAACACCCCACAAAAAAGGTCCCATCATCCCAACAAAGATTCTGAACCTCTAAACTCTACAAATGCTTCCATTAATTCAGGCTAATTGGCTTAACATTGTTATGTCTTACTACTGTACTAGTGAAATATAGTAACTACAGTTTATTGTCAAGTAAGACAAGGAATGAGCTAATTAGTGTGAAATCATTTTAGCCAGTAACACTCATTGTCAGTGAAGGGACTTGTCAATAGTGGAAAGGAGTGGATTCACACATTTATCTCACTTCACAAGATCACAAACCAAGTGTCATTTCCAAGTACAAAGATACACAGCAGGCAGTGACTCAGCTGTTGCTGATGACATCGTGGACCTGAGCAAGCATGTGGATCTGTGGTGACTAGTAGAGGCTGCTGTGCAACTCAACCATGGCTTAAAAGGGCCATCTCAGCTGGCTTTGGATATCCCACCAAAGAACTGGAATAATACTAAACCATATAAGACATAATTTGGCATAACTTAATAAGACATAACATTTTCCCCCTTGAGACAGTGTTTCTCTGTGTAGCTTTGGCTGTCCTGGAACTCTATAGACCAGGTTGGCCTTGAACTCAGAGATCTGGCTGCCTCTGTCTCCAAAGTGCTGGGATTAAAGGCGTGTGCTGCCACTACCCAGCAAGACAAAACTTCTTATACTAAGTTGTATTTCATATATCAAGTCAAGTGTCTTTGGGGGATGGAGAGATGGCTCAGAGGTTAAGAGCACTGTCTACTCTCGCAGAGGACCTGGGTTTGATTCTCAGCACCCACGCAATAGCTCACAGCTGTCTGTAATACCTGTTCCAGGAAATCTGATGCTCTCTTCTGATCTCCACAGGGATAAGGCACACATGTGATGAATGGACATACATGCAAGGCAAAACACTCATGTAATAAAAATAAAATAATAGATAGAGATTAAAATAAAATGTCAAGTGTCTCCAAGCTATGCTTATGGCATGCATTTCCCTTGTAGGGGAATTATAAGGGACAATCTTTTTAAAACTCTGCCTTATTGCAGGTGAAGAGACTTTTGGTCTGGCTGAACATTCTGCCTAGTTTTGGAATAACCAGTCACTGTCATTGTTCCCTGAGTGCCTGCCACCCAGCGTATGACTATGCCTAATGCATCAAATGTTAAACAATGTGTTATTCCTTCATAATTTCCAGCTACCAAACTCCTCCTCGCCCACTAGATGCCTTCAATTACATCATGAAGTGCTGACAGTTTTGCTGGCGGCACATGCCAGGGATGGTAAGATTTAAATGGCAGTGATTGCTTTTCTGCTCTGTTGCATTGAATTTGAACAATGAAGACAAACAAGGACTTACAGAGACAGACGTAAGTGTTTTATGCACTCTTCACGGGTTTAATTTAGGAGAACCATATGATTATCATCATCTGTTCTAGTTTTCCACCAAAAATAATCTAGCTGCTGCAGAGAGGGAAATTCTGATCAGAGGTGGTTTAACTCAGCATAATATCTCTCTAGCCATTGCAACTGTATCTAAGAAGACTAGCATCAGGACCCTCCTTACCTCAGCTTGGTAATTAGGCTTCGGGCTGGTCTCTATTTATTAAACAAGATAAGAAATTTATTAGCTTTCTACAGATTAGACAGACACCATCATTATATAAACATTATTGTTTACTTTTCTAAACTTTCTGAAGGACACATCACATCTGATACGTACCAAGCTACTTTGGATCCCCCACCCCAAAAGGCTAAAGTTGAGTTTAGCTTGATCTTCTACTTTCACTTTTCTAGAAAGGGAACGAAGAAATAACACAGCAGATGGTTGAAACCACATAAACGATTATATTGTATTCAATTTTCTGTCGCTTCAACATTATTTACTTCCCAAGAGTATGCTTCAGTCTGGGGACAGTGTTCTGTTCACTGGCCGGAAGCTAGACATTTTGTAGTGGTGGAGGTGACAGCTTTAGATGGTCTTGTAGGACTTCAGTGAGCAGCTGTCTAGATAAGGACTTGGCAGAAACTGTGAGGAAAATTACTTGTCAGAAGTGGAAAGAGCAATGAACGGGGATGAACATAGAAACAGGCACTGGGCACACAATGAGCGGGCTCCAGCCTGCTTATCTCTAATGGCAGTGTTCTTATTAAAGAATACCTCATCCATATTTCCAAGGGTGTGGATTCAAATCTTGTCTTTAACGCTTGGTGCTTTAGGTTCTGGGAAAATGCAAGACCTTCTTCATCAAAATGATGAAAGCAGGAGATTCAGGGCCACAGAACAATCCGTTTGTCCTTCGAATGTTATGGTGGCAAGAATATTAAACAAAACAAAATATAGTTCAGTTTAATATGAATGGAACATTATCTCTACTCTGAAAATTTTTTTCTGATCATTTGAATTTCAAATGCTTCCTCCCCTCCTACCTCACCCCCTTTTCCTTTTCTTTCCTTCTCTTTACTCCTTCTAATCTTATTTTTTAGCATCTCTCATCTCAGGAATCAATTATAGTTAAGGCCCACTCACCTCTAAAAATCACTCTGGCCTATTTACTTATGGTCTAGTTAGAAACAAGAGGAAGAGTCTCAATTTTTGATGAAAACAAAATAAATTTGGGCTCTCTCAGAACTGCTTTCATTGACTGAGAGTCACAACAAAAGTGTTTTGAGTGGCCTGTACTTCTCTATAAGAATTTACTCAAGATATTAGTCTGCTATTCATGTCTCCCTTTGGGCTTAATATTTAATCTAATGAAGCCATACACACACACACACACACACACACACACACACACACACACACGTATTTCTACTGACAGGAGTACAATACAGAGAATAAAGAAGGTCCCATGTAAATCAGCTGTGATTAGCTAAGCACTTTCCTAAGTAATGAATTCTACATTTATCAATTACATCTCTTTCATGAATGATTTCTGAAACAAGAATTTAAAATCCAAAAATAGTTTCCTACAGATACTTTCCTTTAAATTATTTGTGCTTTTAAGAGTTTTTTTTTCTTTTTGGATGTTTTATCACAAAGAAATGATAAATTTTTACAGGACTTTACTAATTATGTTGAATTGAACATTGTACAGTCTATCTATATTGAAGTGGCATATTATATTCCATAAAATATATGCTGTTTATTCATGGGCTATTTCTGTGCATAGCAATTGAAGTTTAACACCTAAGGAATGTGGTAGAAACTTAAAATTTTAACTTAAACTTTGCTCCCCCGAAACTGATTGGCCAGTGGCTATAGATTCTGGATTCTAGCATTTCCTAATTTTCAGTTCTAAGTCTCCATGGTTCCCACACCTGCTCCAAGTCTCTCCAACTGCATTTGACAGCTTCTTACTTCTGAATATGCATCTCAGCACCAGCCTTGCAGCTTTGGCATGCTCATTTTTTATTTGAAACAGCATTCAGAAATTTAGTCACAGAAGTAATTGCATTATGACATTATTTAGAAATCAAAAGACAAAGGGAAAACCCAGAGTGTTTCTTGCCTCAAATTATGCTCTGGTTTAAGAAAATGTTTCTCAAAACTGTACCTGTAGTTAATTAATTCAAATCACATCCACCACTGTATTGCCCAAGGCCAATAAAGACAATAACATTTTCTTTAGAACTCATAAAGCTTCTCTAAGTTTTACAAGAAAGCCACCTTTGCAGACACATCCCAGGCTCTCAAACTGTCTCCTCTCTATCTCAAAATGACGATGTAAGGTAGGGACATTCATCATGGCAGTTACAAATAACTCATGTGCAGCTCAGGAGACAATGGCTCATTTGGTAAGTGCTTGTCTTGGAACTATGAGGACCTGAACTCAACCCACAGAAACCAGTAAAAAACATTAAAATGGTAGGCATAGTGGAATGTGCATGTAATCCCAACTCTGGAAAGGAAAAGAGGTTCTTAGGTGCTTGCTGGCCAGCTAATCTAGTATCTCTGATGAGTTTGAGGTCACTTGGGGGCCTGGTATCAAAGAAAAGCGTTGGTGGGGCCTGAAAGACAATGTCCAAAGTTGTCCTCTGGCCTCCATACACAACCATGCACACACTACCATCTGCACATACTACCACCACTGTAAGGAAAAAAAAAACAACAAATAATTCACAACAAATAATAAGTATTTGTGATACAACCCACTCAACTGTAGAAAGATTTCTGGTTTGCTGGTGTAAGTTACCATTAAGTATAAAGAGTAGCACTGCTGTGCAAAATTTCACATTAACATCTTAGGAAGAATGGGGGCACAGTGGGAGCTGGCAAGCTCAGACTGTGACCCCCCTTCATCTTCACACAGAATCATAAAGTCAGACCTGTCTCAGCCTTTCCTTTGAATGTGAGAGGATGGTCCACTGGGAGTCAAGAGACCTGACAGCTGATGACCCGACAGTCATGAGGGTAGAGAAAAATCAGCATAAAATTCCAGGAGCTGAGCACTGGGGCCTTTTCAGAGGCAGAAATAGCTGTTCACAGCTCGGCAACCCCTGACAGCACCATTTGATCAGAACAAGGTCAAGGACAGGATACAAGAGGACATGGACCTGAAGTTTAAGGGCTCAGAAAGCAGCAATCTGTCTGGAAGTGCAAGAAGGGTGTTTGGGAACAATGAGGAGACTTCCTTTTTTGCATCTCCAAAGTAAGTTCTTACTCTCCAAACCATGTCCCCCAATGCCTCATGGACCTAGACCCTCTTCTCTGGATCCAAACCAAACCAATGCCTTATTTGGATGGCTACAGCTCTTGCTGACTACTGCACGGCTTTCATACCCATTCTCTCAAGCAGATGTACATACCCACAGAGGGATGCTTCTCCTGACCATCTCCTGCAGTGGTCCCACCCATCTCAGGACCATGTGTACGTTGGGTCCCAGTGGGGCTCAGCACACCCTCTTACCTGTCAGCTAGTCTCCACATATCCCAGCCCATTTCTTTGCCACCCACTGCATATAAACCCACAATTCCAATCAGAAGGAATCATAACAACTGCAGTAATACTCTAATTTTGCTGGAACCCTCTCCTACTCAGGGAATCCTTTGATCTCCTAGTGTTTGGAGAAGAGTTAAATAACATCACCATGTTTATAGGGCCAAGATAGAGTTATATCGAAGTTCTTCTCACTGGAAACCATACCTCATGCCTTCCATCATGTATTTCTCTCTTTCTGTTACTACCTATTGTGAGCACATAAATCCCAATGTCCAGGTTGTCACTTTCAGGTGCTTCCTGAAGTTTCCCAGCAAGTGCACCCCCGACGACCCTTCCCAGCTGTCCGAGTTGATGGAACAGAAGTTGGCTTGCCCTCAAATGAAGGTGCAGAATGGTGGCTACCATCTTATGTGTCAGTTACAACTTAGTGACCAGGTGGTTCCCAAGAGACTGCAATAGGAAAGAGACTAGACTTAGAGTAACATTCCCTGAGTTCGAGACTCAACACTTTGCACCCAGTGGGCAAGGCATTTAAATTCTAAAGTGCTCAAGTTACATTAGCTCTTGGTATCTCACAGGATGTTTTTCATATTTCTGAGAACAAGACAGACAAAGCATATGGAAAGTGCTTCTCTACCTCTAAAACATTGAACTATCATTAACTATTTTCTTTTATTAAGTCATGACAAAAGAATCTTGAATGAAATATGTAGTATTAGAGTCACATGAAGTGGTGCTTTCACTGTAACTTGAAGGTTTGGGTACCAAAAAAGGGAACAATAATTTTCTTTCAGATCACAATTGCTATTTATCTTTATACTGTACTACTGTGTAGTAACAGAATGCTAAATGTCCTTTCACAGATCCAACCTGTTGTCTTAGGAATTAAAAATAGAAATTAAAATATTCTATGCTGTCAAAATAACTTGCAGCCAAGCAGCTGTCCAGTGAGGCATAGAGCTGGTAACTTCACCATAGTGAGTGCTCAGGAACTTCTGACACACCCTGCTCAAAATACCCACAACACACACATCTCCTACACATGAACTGGAGCTGTTTTAGGAATGGGGAGGTTGGCGTCCCTTCACTTTTCTGAGGTTACTGTGAAGAATGTATGTCTGCTAAAGCTAACACTAGCCTAGGGAATTATAAGCACTTTATCAGAGTTGTAAAATTCTGAAGAATTAAAATTATGTGTGAAGCCCATATAAATGCCAATAATAGACATGATACCTGTCTAGATCTTATGGGACAAAAGCTGCCATAGGCTTTCTACTCATATTATCCAGACGATCTGCAGGGCTAAGTCAGCATTTCCCTGTCTGAATTAGAATGATATGTTAAATGCTCTAAAGCCAAATCATGGGCTCTTTTGAAGTCAGGTTTAAGGTTTGTCATTTCTCAGGTTGGGAGATGGCTCAGTTGGTGAAGGGCTTGCCTCCCATGTACAAGGACCTGGGCTTGAATCCTCAGAACCTACATGAAAAGCTGGCCATGGCAGCTTGTGCTTATAATTCTAGACCTGGAAAGAGGATCCTCTTGCCTCCATCTGTACTCTGTGTACACACACATGCACACAGTCACACACACACACACATACACACACACACACACACTCACTCACTCACATACATACACACACATACACACATACATACACACACACAGTGATCACACACAGTGTACACTCTCTCACACACACAGTAAAGTAAATCTTTAAGAAAACAAAACTAAGTATTTCAATTCACCTATTATAGCTACTGCAGCAGACTAATGCATGCATTCATCACTTGACATTTATAAATGTATATATTATCATTTATTTGAAAATTCATCTAAGCTCTGTTTTTACAACCCAAATAACACCAAATAATGTTGTTATAGTTAGGCTGTGAAGTGTCCTCCAAGAAGCTCATGAAACAAAAGCTTGGTGCCTAGCTAGCAGATCCAACCATTAAGAGTTGATTGGCGCATAAGGCTCTGACCTCAGGAATATGGCTGATCGATCCATAATTTGGTGGCATTACTGGAAGGCAGTGGGGCCTGATTAATGGAAGCAGGTATGTGCACTAGGACTAAAGACACCAGAGTGTGCCTTTGAAGATGATCTTGTCACTGTCACTCTCTCCGCATCAATGGCTATGAGGTGAGCAGTACTACTCCACCATGCACTTCCCCATGATGCTTTGCTTTTCCACAGGCCAGAAAAGGTAGACCCAGCCAGCCATGGACTGAAGTCATAAGCCTTTTGTCTCCTGGGTATTGATATAGTGACAAGAGGCCTGACTTGCACAAATAACGCCTGGTTTCTGGTGCAGACCTCTCGGTACCTCGTAGATCATTTCACAAACACAGCTCCCAACCACAATCAGTTTCTAGCAGTTTCCTGTGCTGAAAGAAACCTTCTCATATGCTGTGGGAAGACAGCAGCAAGTGGAATCCTTGCTTTTATCTTGGACTCACAGATACAGCCATGATGGGAGAATCTCCACAGGGCTGACGCCAGGCATCTGCCTTTCTGGCCCATGGTTGGAGATAAGTGGCAAATCTTTGTGTGTTCTGTGTGAGTGTGCAGTGTGTATGAGTTTGTGTGTGTACTGTGTGTGAGTGTGCACTGTAAGTGTGTGTGTGTGTGTGTGTGTGTGTGTGTGTGTGTGTATGTGTGTATGATTATATGCATGTCAGTTTTGGTGCCTGTGGAGGCCAGAAGATGTCAGATCACTTGGAGCTAGAGTTACAGGCTGTGAGCTGCCTGTGATGGGTGCTGAGAACTGAATTTGGTCCTCTGAAAGAACAGTGAATTCTCTTAACCATTAGGCTATCTCTTCAGCCCCCTGGGTGGAGTTTTTACAAATCACAATCTATATTAGTACATGTTCCAGGAAAGTGCATGCTGACCACTTGCCCTCTGCTCTGTGTTACTGCATGTGCACTGTATCCAGAAGCAGAACTGCTTCCCTGAAGAACATGGAGAAAACAGGGAGGCAACTGTAAGGCGGCAGACAGTTCCCCGAGTATGATATGGACTGTCATCCTGAATTACTACCACTGGCCGACCCCACTCAATGTGGAGGACGAGCTTCCTAATTCTAATGCAAACACTAACTCAGCGTGACATGTCACCTAGTTTGTATGAGCAGAGATGGGTCCATCAGATTCTCACATGCGTACACACACACACACACACACACACACACACACACACACACACACAGAACGCACGGGAGTAGGGATAGCGACACAGATGAAAAGTGTAAAACCTAATGGCATATAGGAAGGAGGACATAGAAAACCAGGAGGAACAAGGAGTTTCTAAGTATAATGGGATGAGAGGGAAGAAGGGCATTTTAAATAAGGGACCCTCATTATAGAACTTGATGAGAGCATGCATTGGAAAAGGAAATGACTGTCAGCTCAATGCTGTGCTCTATAAAGGGAGGCTGAGGATAAAACACCGGATCCCAATATATAAACAGTGAGAGGAAACTAAGATGATAGTACTACTGTATATTGTTTCTGTGTCCAAGAGTATTATCAATTTATTAGCCTACATAATTTACACATCATTTGACTAAGCAATACACAACGCAGTATTCATTCAGTCCTGCAAGTATTTATCATCTATCTACTGTGTGTTGAGCTTTATGTTGACTACTTGAGATGAAAGAAGAAAACAATTCAGCTTTCTCCTCAGATATCCCACAATCTAGTAGAGAACCC
>CABHPP010098258.1:1009-14582 GCA_902168425.1 Peromyscus attwateri | reverse complement strand
TGTGTGTGTGTGTGTGTGTGTATGTGTGTGTTTTGTTTGTTTGTTTTGGTAATTCTTGGATTTGAACCTAAGGACTCATCTGTGAGAGGCAGGCTTTCTACCACTGAGATTGTTTTTAGAAAATTAAAAAAAAAAAAAACCTTCGTTGATTGTTTATTTTAGATCACTGCCTCTCTTAGTTTATGTACTCTTCACAGAGGGTGAGTAGAATGCTTGAACAAGGATATTTCTACAAATAAATGAAAAATAACAGAATAAATCAACAAAAATAAGGTGGGTAAGTGATAGTATGACTCTTTTGACTCATAGAATTTTCATAACATCTTAGTGCAGGAACATGGGCATTAGAAATAAAGAATGAGACTGGATGTCTGTGTGTTTCCTGTGTGGTTCCTACATGTTTTTTGCACTTTCTCCACCTGTTCTCTCCTTTCTCTTCCCCTTTCTTGTCTTTCATTATCCTATGGTATACTTTTCTTGTTCATAGAATGAAAATGTTGACTCCTTCCTGAATTTCTCAGGCATTGACAATTTAACATCCAGGGAGGTTTGCCTCTGGGAAGCTGTAGGTAGATGATTATACCCTACATTAGTAACTTCTTTATTTTAGATTCCTCTTTCCAATTTCCACACATTCTAGGTAAAACTCATATAGTGAACATTCATGTACAATTACCTCTTTGAATATATGTTTTTTTGGATCCTAAAATGTCCTCTGATATTAATTATTATTAATTATTCTCCTGTTGAGGAAGCAAGTTCAGAGGTTCAAAGTTGCTCAGGGTCAAACAGGAATGCATGGGATGTGGACATCAGTCTCCCAATTTTTCATTCACATGTTACCTTGTTTGGGAACCCCTCCAGGGTCTTCTTTTTCTCCATAGGGTAGATTAACTCCATTATCTAGTGTGTGTACCTGATTTACACCTTTAATCTCTCCCTTGCTGTGGGATATATGGTATGGTTCTTCAGGAAGTTCCCTAGGTTTTAGCCTTTTGAAGCACTTGCTTCCTAAACCCTGAATGCTCTTCCTCACTGGGTCTTTTGGATTTTACTCAGCATCTTGTCCTAGTAGACATAAATTTAACATTCACAGAGTAAAGAAATGGATGCCCCACAGTGATAGACAAGGGCTGTGGCTTCTTTCTATACTGAGTAGAACCCTAGTTCAGAGGTTGACTCATCAACATTTTAAAAAGACTATTAAATGATAATGAAATTCTTCATGAAGTCAATGGAAATTAATAAGCATTAGGAAAGTGTGCCTTTCAGGGAGAAGGGCAATTAATTAGAACTTATTATGCATTTGAGAGAAGACAGTGAGAAAATGAAAGAAAAGGACCAGAAGAGTCTTTGCAGATCCCAAGGCCAACAGAGTTCCTGTAAGTGCCCATTCTGCCATAGAAAATAATTACAAAACAATACGGGGCATCGATAGCTGGTATTATCCGGTTCTGGAACAGACTATATGCTTTATTAGTTTAGAACTGACTTGAAAGACAGATGTAAGAAGGATGTCATGAAGTCAGTCTCTTTTCTACCAAAGGTGTACATGGACAAGTCAGCATACTGGAAGCACCTGGAAAGAATTTCCACCTGTGTTTTGGGGTTGCTGAGGTTGCTCCCTAGAAGACCTGTAATGAACATCAAGGGAGTGCTAGCTGCAGGGATAACTTCTACAGAGTATCCTGGAGAAAAGGAGGCTAATAATAGAATTATTATGGTCATCATTATTATTGACACTGATCATTTTCTGTATGTCAGGCACGGATGATAAATGCTTCACATGCATTAGCTGTTTGACTCTATAGATAGTTTATATGAGGATTCTCATTTTAAAACAGAAAAGCTAAAGCAGAAACTGGCCAAAGATTGTCTCAAAACTTACACAGCAGCTAATAATTAGGATTTGAGCTTAGGTTCCAAAGTCGTATGAAATCTCAAGATGCCTTCTAACCCTTTGATTGGGTCTTATATCCTATAGACATGCAACTGAATGACTGTCTCAGGTTGGAGGCTGCTGCTCAGGGGTAGAGTGCTTGCTTAGCACATTCAAGGTTCTAGCACTACACAAAAAGTATTCTGTTTTTATCTAACAATAATTCATTTTATTTAATTCCTCAAAATTGGATAGAGATTTTCACAGTGATGAGGATGAGAAGTTTGGATCAGTGATAGCTAGCAGCAGTTTAGACTAACACGTATATAAGCCAGATCTCGATAGGAAGAACTAGACCATGTCTTTGTGTTAAAGTAAATAATAATCATAACCATAATAACTATTTAATAAATTATTACTATTTCATTTGGATTTCAAGGGGAATTAGCTAAGGGACTTTTCATGCTTTTCCTTGAAGATATATATAAAAATTCGAATGCTATAAATTTCCCAACCTCATTGATCAAACTGGAAAGATTTGGAAAATGTAAAAGAGGTTTTGCTCAACATTTAAAAGCCTGATGTTCCTCCTGCAGCCACAAGGAGGACAGGAGAATGATGATGTTTGTAAGGAGGATGCCTTAAAGAAACAGGCAGAGGAGATCAGGCATGTTCAGAGTGGCATGGCCATAGACAAAACATATTCTATTCATGTATCAAATTCTCAACAATGAGAGGTATATTCTCAATAATAATAGATAAAAAAAATACCAGAGCAGTCTGAGCATCCTCTGAGCTACACATTTATACAAAGAGCTCCTGTCCTTTTCATTTAAGTCAAATTCATTTAGGAATGATATTTAAAAGAAAAAGCTTTCTCTTTTATACTCCCAAAAGGGAAACATACTCAAAATTAGCTTTTTTTTTCTGGATGGCTTTCTTAAATAAATGAATGGAAGAATGAATTATGTGGCTATAAATAAATCTCCTGACATATAATAAAACAATGTTCAACTGCTTTATGGTGTCACTAGAAGAACCCTCAGACATATTTATAGCCATGTTAACAGTCACCTGTATTTCTTCAGGACTTTTATTTCACTATACATGATCAGAGTTTAGTTGGGGGAGGGTGGTGTTTGTGTTTTCTCCTCCTGAACTGCCTGTTGGAGCTGTGTAGAGACAGCAAGCAAGGATTTCTACTGTTTATTTTTGGAAAAAGTGGGTCTTCACCTAATGGCTTGGGTCTCATAGAAACAGGCTGGGCCCATGCTCTCTGGTCTTTTGAAGTCTGAGATCACATTAGATGTGCCGGCAGTGGCGAACTTGACAGATATTTCCTGCTGACAGCGAAGTGGCACGTCAGAGTCTATCCAAGTGAGAAGAGGCACGTGCAGAGATAAAATGCGCCATGAGAGATGATGGACAAGGTAACTTCACGCCAGGTACCTGACACCTGACACATTTAAATACAAGTAGGGGGCTTATTTTAGAAGCCAACTGATTCCTTATACTGCTTGTAAGCTCAAGTAAGGAATAGAACAAGGTAAAGAATTAAGAGGAAAGATTTTCTTCCCTTCCATCTGGATTGACCCATAGTGAGAGAAGAGAAAGGAAATTAAAAGAGCCAGGAGAGGAAGTCTATGATGGCAAACTCTGGAGTTTAATGTCCCCCGAGAAGCTCAGCTACTGCCTCAGTAGATCCAGCTACAACAGGGGTTTACACACCACATTCCATTCAGAAATGCAAGATTCAGCCGGGCGGTGGTGGCGCATGCCTTTAATCCCAGCACTCGGGAGGCAGAGGCAGGTGGATCTCTGTGAGTTCGAGGCCAGCCTGGGCTACAGAGCGAGATCCAGGAAAGGCGCAAAGCTACACAGAGAAACCCTGTCTCAAAAAAACCAAAAAAAAAAAAAAAAAAAAAAAAGCAAGATTCTACAGAGGTCCATCTGGGTTTCATGAGGGGGGATATTCATCGGAGGTTAAAATGGATCATTCCTATGAAATTATGCAGCTTCAAATCTGGGGTGAGCATAAAATCTTCCATTTTTCTCTTGTTCTATCTTAAATGTGGACTCCCGTCTCCCTCTGTGTGACGTGCCTGAGGTCGCAAATAAAGGGGCCCACTAGGGGAAAGAATGCAGTAGGAAGAAGGTGCACCTCTGTTGGTCAGTGATGAGTTTTTCCCGCGATTCTAGCTGTAGGGCAGGATTTAGAACATATCAACATATCGCCAGAGGTAAAATTCTCAGTATATGTCAGCCTAATATAAACTGCAATAGACTGAAAAGAATGGGAAGTAGAAAAGACATATACATAAGTATGTGTTGACTAGAGGGAGGGATGGGAGGCATGTGGAAAAGTTAATTGTGTATTAAATTGGAGAGGGATATGTGGTTTATCAGAATGACTGTGGCTGAGCTCTTTGAAGTAGAAGAAGCAACAGAAAGCAGCCTTGGCTTTCTTGTCTGATTAACCCTCTTCCCCACTCAACAACACCCATAAATGCAATCTCCCTCCCTGGAACCCACAACTGCTTCTTCTGACATTTTTGTGAGTAGTCAATAAATAAGTTATAAGAAGGAGACAGAGAATGAATAGTTCCAGCTGTAACACACCAGCAGTGCCTGCAGATTCCATTCGGCATCAAGGGTTTATTTTCCCTTTATAGCCTGGCAGAGAATTAATTGGAATGTCCATCTAGGCTTCCCTTGCTTCCTCGGGATGAAGTCAAAACAGTCTTCAGTATCCAGTAGCAACTTGCAAAAGCAGGAGATGGTGAGATGGATAAATATTCTGCATATCAACTCCAGAAGGCTTGTCTCTAGGAAATCAATGTCACTAAAGTCAGATAAATGGGTCAGTGAAACTTCTAGTATGAGAGCTAACAGACTCTAAGACTTGGTTGGCAATTGGCTCATTCTATTCTGGGTTCATTTATTCAGCAAACATTTACTGAGATCCTGCTACTTGCTACCCATATGCTGCCTGCAGAGGATGCAGCGGAGAGCAGGACAAAGGTTCTGCAGTCAGAGAGCAGGGCAAAGACTCTTCTGTCAGAAAGCTTACCATTTTTCTTTTAAGGATACAGACCATGAGCAGATGAATCAACTCCTGTAAGCCACCAATGCTGCAAAGGAAACAAATCAGGGCAACAGAGTAGAATGGCCACCAGGGGTGGCAGTGTCTAATCTCAGGTGAGAGGCAGACAGACCCTTCAAAGAAATGACATGGCAAACGCACCTGATAATGGTGGGGGAAACCTCCCCCATAAGAAGGCCCAGTAAAGCCCTACCAGGCTTGGGTTGGTAAATATCTACATTCAACCAGCATAAAGAAGGTCTCAGAGAGTACAGGGAAGGAAGTCGGGGACATCTAGTTGATGGAGCTGGCATATACATCAGAAGCCTGGTCATCTAGGTCCTTTTAAGGCCTCGGGACAGTTAGAGCAAGTTCAAAGTACAACAGGAATCCTTTGGGAGAACTAAATCAAGTCCTATGCCAGAGGTACTGTATATTTTCTCATTTAAAACTCCTGACTTCCTGAGGAGGGAGGCACTGGCCACACTTGACAGAGGAGATTTGAGCACCCCCTATTCCATACCCACCTTTGCTGTAGTATTCCTAAGTACAAGGTGCTGATGAATACATTGTGTTTGGATGCTTCTACCCAAAGCAAGAGAATACCTTGTCATCAGGCCATTTCCTGGACTCACCCTGGAGCTGTGAGCTCAGGGTACCTGTGGGCATGGGCAGACAGATCTTTAGGAAACCTTGATTTTTTTTTAACCAGAATTTCAAGTAACTAGCACAAATTCTGTTGGTGTTGGAGCCTGAGGGTTGGACATCATCATCTATTGGAAGTTACTTCCTCCATAACTCCCTGGGATGTCCCAAGGATGAAAAGCATTCTTAATTTCTGTTCTTCATACTCATCGGGGAGTTTGAATGAGCATAAATATACATAAATGTATTACAGGTGCTATATGTAAGCATCTTTGTTTTAAAATAAAGAAAAAACAGTGTGTGTGTGTGTGTGTGTGGTGTCTGCCCCTACCTCCCTCAGAATCAAGGTGCATGTTCAGGGCAGAGTCACTAGCGAGCTAGTGACTATCTGAGCTAGCAAGGCTCAGATAGAAAGGACCTGCCTGGGAAGGTGCTCTTGGAGTGTCCATGTGCTCCCGCTCAGTGGAGGTGGTGGAAATAGTGGGAGATAGTGTCATTGTTTCCTGAAAGGGCTCTGGGCCAGCCCCTTCTGGAGTCACAGATGGCCGTGACAGGAACTGCACACCCCATCCACTCCTGTACTTCCCCTTTCCAAACCCCCCCCCCCTTACCCCCTGCCCCCCCCCCCCCCCCCCACTCGAATGTCCTACCCAGAAGATTTAGCTAGTAGTTTCTGACGCCCAACGCCAGGGAGAATCCACCCGCCTGAAACAGCACCTTCTGAACAAGTCGGGACAGACCGGCCACTCCTTCCTTGGCGTGCCTACTTTTCTGTCTTTTGACTTGAAGACGCTACCCTCTGGGTCCTGAATTCCAAGAGCGTTCTGTCTAAGGTGGGTGGAAGCCACCTCGGAGGGCAGACTGGCAGCCACCAAACCCCTCACCTTATAGAATCCCTGGGCTACCCACCCCACCACCTTTACTTCTGAGAGCGATAACACGGATTCTATCACCTATCCATTGACCCAGCGGTGGTGTCCTGGCTCTCCTGTTCCGTCTCAGCAGAGACACGCGCTGGAGAGTGGCTGCCCTAGGCACAGCAAGGAAAGCTGGGCGCCTACCTCAGGCAATCCAGTGTGCCTGCAGACTTTGGGTTTATTTTGGTTTGGGGATACTTGGGTTGTGCTGTGGCCTGGATCTTCCTTCCAAAACCTTCGCAGCACCTTGATCGCCGAGTTTGGTTTTAAGGATCCTGGGAAAGGAGCAGGAAGGGAGATCCAGGCAACCGGAGCAGCGGATGCCTGTGTGTCTCCCGCGTGCACGCAAGGCGGGGTGGGAGCGAGGGAGGAAGAGTGAGGCAAGAGAGCACCGGCTCGTGCGAGGGAGCGGGTGCGTAAGAGCAAGGAGCTAGCCAGCCAGCGTACACTTGAATGGGGAGGGCCAGGATTCCGGGCGGCTCCACCCCTCCCTCCTCCCGAGCCAGCCAGTCCCTCGGCAGAGCACACGGGCGGCACTGATTTGCTCTCCCGAGTGCGCTATTTGCATATGACTTGCCCATTTGTGAATTTGGCTCCCCAACTCCTTGCTTCACTTCACCTGTGCCTCCCCAGTTGCGCGCACTTTGCCGGCGCCGCCGCACCTCCTGGCCACCTTCGCTGCCTGCGGGGCCACCTCCTCTAGAGCTCTCCCTGACTGAACCCACCTTGCTCCTCTCCATCTCCTGCCACGTTGGTTTGGGTGGCTAGCTCAGTGCTGTTTCTTTTCCTCTGGTCCTTCTTGATCTCTTTCTCTGGCTGCTGCTGCTGCTGCTGCTGGCTGGCTGCTTTTTTCAACCCATTGGGAACCCAGGACTCAAGCGGCTGCACCATGGCGCTCATCCAGGACACTCAGGGTTAACAGCCTCCGAGCCCTTCCACGGAGACTCCCGGGAGTGAGCGAGAGAACTCTCCCACCGACAGCCCCCCATTTGCCTGGCAGTTCTGCATTGCATCGCTCGGAAGTCAAAACAAGAAAGGAAAAAAAGAATGTCCAAACTCCTTGGATGTTGGGATAAACTAGCGTGAACCTACTTGGGTTTTTCCTGCTTTGTCTTTTTCCCCTTGGTTTCCACCTTTCCCCGCGTGGCTTTCCTGAGTATGCAGTTAAAACATCGGACTTGAGGTACCTAGAGAGCAGAAAGAAGCCTCGCTGGTCCTTCCCTGAAATGTGTGACAAGCCGGGGCTCTCCAGGAGGTTTGCTATACCTGGGTCGACTCTCGCATCCTAAATTCCTCCTCCAGGGGGAAAAAAAGGCTTTGCCTTATCTTTTTAAAAATCTTCAGCTTCTTTTTGTAGTTTCTTTCTTTCTTTCTCTCTCTTTTTTTTTTTAAAAACAGATTCATCATTGCCCCGCAAGCTCTTATTGCTTCCCTCATCCCCAAATTGGACAACTCTTCTTCCTGCTATGATGGGCCCCCGGGCATCATGAACTTCATTATTGCTCACTGGCTGGGATTTAAACTGCCCATCTGTAGTGGTCCAGTGCGTTGACCATGCACCTGAGAATCCACACAAGACGGAGCCCTCCTCGCCGGCCGGCCTGGACGCTTGGGATCTGGTCCCTCTTTTGGGGATGTATCGTCAGCTCTGTGTGGAGTTCTTCTAATGTAGCCTCCTCCTCTTCTTCCTCCTCTCCGGGATCTCACTCTCAGCACGAGCATCATTTCCACGGCAGCAAGCACCACTCTGTGCCTATTTCTATCTATCGCTCCCCTGTTTCCCTTCGAGGAGGGCACGGTGGGTCTCTCTGCTCTTTTATCTTTTACGGGGGCGTTGCAAATCCTTAACCCAGTCGTCTTTCAGGTAGGGTCAAGGGTGGGGACAGCAGGAAAATTCAATTTAAAACGATGAGAAGGCTCGAATGTGCATAAGGGGAAAAACCTGTCACTTTCTCCTACCGGCAAATGCTGTTTGTTCTCAGCCACCCACTTCCCAATAAAAGGTTCTCCGCCCCTTGGCACCCTTGTTCGTGGCACTGCAAACACACTCTCCACCCTTTGCCACCTTCTGCTTCTCCCACCCCTTGGTGGCAGGCAACTCAGTCAGACAAGTCCTAATGATGCTGCACATTGAAAAGTCGTTCATTCACCTTGCGCTCACCCTTCCTTTCTCTGGTCTTGTTTGGGGTGGGGGGGCTAGTTGTGAGGAAATAGCAGACAGCAGATCCTTTGGGGCGAGAACCTGGAGTTGACAGGACGTCTATAAAGTTACCTGTGTGGTAAAGGTCTCGGGAGAACAACTCAGTCAAAGACGGAGAAAATATAAGTCCACAACCAATGGCTGTTGTTACTCATGTTGGGCAGCTTTATATTTTTCCTGTGTGTTTGTTGGAGAGTAGTTATCCTCTAAACAGCATGTCTAATATTGCCCACTACAAGAGACTAAGGCCGTTTTTAATTTACTCTGTGAATTATAGCAACTTTGATTCAGCATTTATGCAGATGATCTTTCAGTTAACGTCAGTATGAATGGGCAGGTTCATACAAGCCATGCATGATATATTTTGCTTCAAACAACCCTCTTTGCATCATAGTTATCGAAGGAAGAGACCTGTGGTTCATAAAAACACACTCAGCTCTGAACAGGCTCCCTCTAAAAGGCTGATGTCTGCAGCTAAGGCAGGAGGAGCTCGCTGTAGTAAATTGTTCCAAGAAGTGTTTACTATGCACTCCACTCCGACGATGAGGGGAATGGGAAAGGCAGAGAGAATGCATGAGCAGCCCTCCACTGAGCTGTGCTATGAACCTCTCTAGGGGCCCTGCCATGGCTTGTATTTTGAGGCATGCAGACCCCATTAGAAAAGTAATTCTTCCCACCATCTCCTAGCGGGAGCTCCTGCTCCAAACTGTCTGTCGTTTTAAGTGGAAACACATTGAGAGAATGCCAGCACATGCTGGTTCCTTCTCTCTTTTCAAATCACATGTGGTGAAATTGTCAAGTAGCTCAGAGTGTGTAAGGTTTGGTAGAAGGGGCTGCTTGGATGGAGAGAATGCTCAAATGCTTGCTTCTAACCTGTGACTTCTGTGGGGGTCTGCTTTAGACTTTCTCTAAAACAAGACAGAACAAACAAACAAAACCCCAAAAACCTAGACAAGAGCTGTATCCACACACACACACATAAAAAGGCGATTTCATTAAAATGGAAACTTATCTCCTAAGAAAGAGACAGACTAGGGTGGGGGTTGAGATGAGGGAAGCCAGACAGACTATTACTAATAGCCATAATTAAACACAGAAACGCTGAGTGATAATTAGCTAAATTTTGCTAATTAGTGTAAATGATCACTAGGGAGATGAGGATTATGCATTAGTTAGAGGTTAGAGGCGAGCAAGGTATATATATATATATATATATATATATATATATATATATATGTTGTTGCTGTAGTTGTTCAAGATGTAAACAGTTAAAAGCAGCTACTAATAAGTGATGGAATTTGCAGAACAGAGTACTTGAAGGATTTCTAATTTCCACCCCCCACTTCCTCTATCATCTTCACCCCCTCTCCCTTCCAAAAGGGTCAATTCTTATACAGGTTACATTTTATTTTCTCTACCTCATCTATGCAAAGAGTAGTGCTTCAGTTTCCTCTAACCTCTTTTGACTGGTTTTCATTCTGATTTCTCATTACCCGGAAACTGATAAGATTCAGGTTGATGGACAAGAAGAGAATAAAGAAATGGCCAGAGACCACTCACAAGCCTCTCATATTCAGCAGAGCAGCAGGATGCACCAAAACCTAGGGTCTGCCATGGTTAAGATAAGAGAGCTTATGAATTCAACTCTTGGGTGTCCTCTCTCAGTAAGTCCCATTCCACTGATTTGGGGCTTGGAGAGTGAATATATTGATACTAAGTAGGTGGCTTCCATGTCTAATTAATGTTTTTGAGCTTGAAATCAAAGGAAGTAGCAATTACCAAGAAGTCCCAACCTTGGCTCCCTTCCTGAATCCCAGCTGTGACCTACAGCATCTTTTACTAAAAGGGCCAAAGGACTACCCAGAGCTTTCCAGAGATACACACCTCCCATTCTTCTTTGAAATACACTGGCTTTCTTCTAGTTCATGACCAAGATTTGGTCAGCAATTGTTTTAAAAATATGTTTTAGGTGCAGGTCACAGGAGGCACAGACTCAAGCAATGGGGCTAGTTGTTACGGAGAGTTTGGCCATTGCTCCCTTTCCTTCATGCTGGCCTAAAAATAAAACCAGAGTCTTGAATCCAAGAACCTTCTTTGACTCAAGAAAAATCTTTGAAAATACTATTTTTTATGCTTTGTCTAACTTCCCGAGAAGCCCCAAATCCTCAAGGCTCATGCTAATCAGCATCCATCCCTTTACCCCACGACCCTACCCTGTAGTGGAATTCTCACTAAGACAGGTGGGAAAAACAGAAATCCTCCAAACAGCTGGTAGTTTTTACCCATGCTCTTATCCTTGCTTGGAAGTAATCTTTAAAATATTGATTATGCTATAGATTTGTCTGAAGTCTGTATTCCAGGGCAGCCTGAGTGATGCTGAGATCATTTGTGAAATAGGGAGAGAAGACTACTGGGGTACCCCAAACAGTCTCAGGTTAGGATTTCAAGATAGAATGAACCACTTTTAAAACCACTTTTAAAATGAACCACTGGAATCTAATATCCTTTTCCTCCTTGTTCAGTCTGTTCTCCTAGGCTCCCTATGCCCTTTCAAGTAATCTTCTACCCAATAGTCACTTAGACGACAGAGACCAGTTTCTATGGGCCAGGCTTTGTTCTATTTGCAAAACACACATAAGTTAATAAGACATTGTGGCATTCAGCTTGGCATGATTCAGTAACTACGTTGACCTGTGATTAGTTGGAAGACAACTGCTTCTGTGCCTTAAAAAGGGCAGGAGGAAGGTAGGGCCCCAGACGGGAAGCCAAACCACTTCATATGAAATCTAAATGTCCTTACTAAATTCACATTTTCCCTCTCTCATTACTCTGAATATCCTTCCATGTTTCTTTTTCTGTCATATGCTCTCTTTCCACAATTAAACAACAGAGCTGTCACAGCACTCGGTGGTTCAGTGGTAGAAAGCATGTAAATAAGTAAAGTGCATTTGTTGTCTAATTTTGTTCTCCCTAGGGTTTTGTTCTTTTCCCAACTGTCTTAGCAGAAGTGGCACTGGCCTCGCTGGTGGTACAGGGGCTGGGAGTCTAGCAAGAGACGAGTTCTGTTCAGGGACAAAAGTTTCTGGGCTCATCAGCTGAGTCCGCTCTGCTGCTTTCGAACCACTTTCTCTCTGCCTTCCTTCTTGAGATCAGGAACACTGAATAATTCAGAGTGTTGGTTGACAGATAAAACGGGAAGATTTATACGTCTTTGGCCTTGGTGATGAATTAATTAAATTGGTTCCTCTTCTATCCTCAGCGTGCATTGTTTTCCTTCTCTAAAATGTACTGGTAAGTGGTGGGTTTGAAGATTAGCCTGCTCTGGAAAGATTTTAGGGGATGATTATAGTATCATAGTAGAAATCTTTTCAGGACTGTTCATATTGTTGCCTCTGTGTAGGGTGGAGGTGGGGGCTAGTCTAGCACAGGCAGAGGAGATGAAAAACTCCTAGCAATCAGCTTTAAGCGTGAGACTAAAGCCCTTTGCCAACCAGCTAATGCATAGAATTCCGTAGTAAGAACTTTATTCCTCTATAACAAAATTTGAATCTAGCAGAGGTCCCATATTTCATGTTTTAGTTTAGTGTGGACTTTATCAGATCTCAGAAAGTTTTATTCTCTGGGACCCTAGGTAACCTGGGAGAGATATAACTCTCTGAAGGCAACCCATGAACTTCCTTCCATCCCATATTTGTTTCCTATGGCTGCCATAACAAAGTACTGTGTGCTGACTTGTTTAAACAACCAGAAATTAATTTTGACAATTCTGAAGGCAAAAAGTTGAAGGTCAGCATGCCTGCAAGCTTAGTTTCTGTGAGCCCGCTCTGTGGTTTAGAGATGGCCATTTGCCACTACGACCCCATCTCACCTTCTCTTCTTTTCTCTGTGCACATCATCCTTGGTGTACTTTGTTTTCCGGTTTTGCCTTCTCCTAAAGACCCAGTAGACTACAGGAGGCCCACCCTAATGGCTTCATTTCATTTTCACGGTCACTTTTCAGGTCCTCTCTGGTGAGTGGGGCTTCCATATATACATTTTGAGGAGACAGTGTCATTTTAAGGTACCCAGGGTGGATGCTAGTCATCACTATCCCTGTACTGCTGTTCAGTGAAATCGGTGAATCTGTTAAACTCAGACTAAACAAGAAAACCCTGGGTGACAATGACGGCAGTTTACCAAATCCGAAGATGGTGCCTCCAGGAGAAAAATCCTATTTACATAAATGGCGAAAACAAAGAGAGCGGTTTGCTAAACCCCTTTTTGCCTTCTTAGCAGAGCTGCTGGGCCCTAGTCGGGATGCTGATGTACATGGGACTAAGTCTGTCTGACTGCAGACTCAGGCTCTGTGCACAGTCTAATCCACACCCTGAGGCTTTCTCACCCAGACTTGTTGCCCTTCTCAGCTACAGCCTCCGACTCCTGCCCCGTTGACTTCCTTAAGACCTACAGCTGCTCACACCTCTCCTTGACTGACACACACACACACACACACACACACACACACACACACACCCCACTAGCTCTTTACTTTTCATCCTTAAACAAGGAAAACCAGATTAACTACACAAAAATGATTATCTTTTGGCAGCAGAAAGATATGCCCACTTTTAAAATGTAAAAAGTATCATTTCATTATTTTTTTCCAGTTGGCTTTTATATGAAAACTTATTTCTAAATATAAATGCTGTAGCCTGTCTGCTTTATCAGTGATGATGCTTCGATGACATGACTAAGAAACCATATTGTATATTGTAAAGTTGCTATTAATTTGAAGCAAGGTGTTCAATTCTTTTGGAAAATAATTTCCTTCCTTCCTTCCTTCCTTCCTTCCTTCCTTCCTTCCTTCCTTC